>AYEL01085722.1:0-12732 GCA_000484575.1 Olivierus martensii
TTTATATTTATTTATTTTATTACATATGATTAGATATTATTTAAATTACACTGTTCTGCAACAAAATCCTCCCTATGAAACTAGTAGCAATCTATATAATAATTTGTTTATCCTCATTAGTATCACGTACAAATTCAGACTGAAATAGCTCCAAGACTATCCAATGAAATTTTACAAATCCTTTTGATTTGAGTTTGTATGAGTTGAAATTAGAGTTGTCGACTATTAAATGGTACAGAATAAATGTATTTTTAAAATAAGCATTATAAAACATTTTAAAAAATTTAAATGTCGGAATAATTTTATATCTTAGATGGTGAGATATGTCCACCTGAGATGTGGGTTTTCTGATAGATTGTTAGGTCTTATCTTTCAGACGATAATTATGAATTATCGTCATGAAAGCATTATTTAATAGTTAAGAAGGATATATATTAATTAACATAACACAAAAATCAATAAATTTTACAAACATCTTCCATATTAATGTATCTGTAATATTTTTTTATTAGTGATTTTTGTAAAGTGATGATGTTTCTAGCGTGTGAAAATAAAACTGAATAACTTTTCTAACCTGCTATTTACCACTAAATAGTTTTATCAAATGATTTTAAGGAAATTCAGTCGAGATGAGTGAGTAGTTAATCGTTAATCAGTCCGATTACAGACATCTCCTCATTCATTCGCCTCGGTTGATGACTCATCCTCTAATTGAAATACCAAAATACATTCATCCCAGTGGCGTACTAAGAATCTTTGGTATTCGGGACAGCATTTCTTTTGGACTCTCTCTCCTTCTCCAAAAAACACACCTGTTTTAACTTTCAACACACATTTTCTTAAATAATTTTTAAGAATTGAAAATTATACAAAAATTTTTATACAAATATCTGGTGAATAGTAATATATTTCATGTTCTTGGCCCTCGATTCAGCTTGGTGACTGGAGCAGACCGCCCCTGGGCCCCATCTGGGTACGCCACTGGTTGATCCTTAAATTTTTCTACAAGATTTCTCAGTTGGTCAAAATGTTTGTCAATCTATAGTTACATATCAAAATTAGGTAGTTGTATTGGTTAAAACATTTGCGATGGACAATATAGCCAATGATCATTTCTTCGAATAACAAATATGCATGTGTGGATTGATCACATTGGTTAGACCAGTGGTTACTAACTGATGTTCCCCAGAACACTGATGCTCTGCGAATGTGTTAAAAGTGTTCTGCAAAATTATAAAAGCATGTTTAAAATAAAACTAAAGCACTTATTGCAGTATAGGAAAAAGCTTCGAATCATATGTTGAACGAACGTTTGAAAGTTCCGAAAGAATTCGAATCTGATGACGGCGTTAAGGGCCGAAAACGTTCGTTCAACATATGATTAGAAGCTTTTTTCCTATACTGCAATAAGTGCTTTAGTTTTATTTTAAACTAGAGTTGAAGGTAAATAGCAGTAGTTGAAAGTATAACAAGTATAAAAGCAAGGCCTACTTGAATGACCTTAGTGTATCTTGCAGTTGCATTTTATAATGTAGACATGATTCAACTTGCATTTTCGTATAAACTATTAAGTAGGCTTACTCACAAAAGTACTTAAGATTTTGCTATAGTTTTTGACATCATATTTGTGTGAGCTAGACTTTTCAGCATTAATGAACATAAAATTAAGAAACACCAAAGATTTAGGAACATTGATGAAGAAATGCTAGTAGGTTTATTAAATATTAGACCTGACTTTGCTTCAATCCTCAAAAGACAATTAGCTCAGGCATCACATTAAACTTGGTTTATAAATGTTCCATTTTTCTAAAGTAGTTAGTTCTTAAGAATATATATGTTTTTTCAATAATGGTTTTTACTGTTATTTAATGTGTAATGTATAATTTTTAGTAAAATACATGTTCATGCATCTTTTTGTTGTTTGTTTTATGATCTTAGTTATATAGTGTTCTGCAAATTTTCTTCACAATCCAAAAGTGTTCCATGACTTTGAAAAGGTTAAGAACCACTAGGTTAGACTAAAGAGTAATAATAAAATAACAAAGAAAGAGTAATAGACATGAAAAATACACAGAATAACTTGCGTGCAAAATTATTTCGAGCCATGCGAATTTTAATTTTGTAAAGTCCAGTAAAAGTAGCACCAAACGAAAGAGATCAATCTATAAGTCAATAATCACAAAAAGAAACAGGAATTAAATCAGCAATATATTCCAGATAGATTGCTACATTAATGACTATTTACTAGAGTAAACAATTCAATCTACTGACAGGTAATTAAATGTGCAGTCTTGGTTCCATTATGTTAAAGATTCATATAAAAAGATATAAGTCATATACATATATTGGTACCTTTTTGGAGATATATATATATCTCCAAAAAAATACCAATTTCACCTCTGATTTATGAACTGACATATAGGTTGTCTCTGTATTATTTTGGCATTTTGCCAATCTTTGTCGACATAGATTGACAAAATGCCAAAATAATACGATCTTGTAATCATTTATCGTATATTAGGTATGCTGAGGCTATTATTATAAAGCAATACCGTAATAAATGTCACATGATTAATGATAATTCTCAGAAATTATCCCACCCCTGTGGGATGCTCTATAATAATTTTATCATTATTATAACTGTGCATATATGCTGGTCTACTATATAATTTATATGTACATATTTTATTTATTTCGTAGTAGTAATTTGTAACTAGGTACAGGTAGGCCCTCATTTTAACTTTTACTGTTTTGTATTATTTGACTGTTAATTTTACGTTACGCGTTTCTTTCTAAATATATGTTTTTATTATAATTTAAAACCATTTGATTTTTATTTAAAATAAAAGATATATATTTTTAAAAAGTATATGTTTAAGGGGCGGCAATTTGTCTTTTGTCCGGGGCAGCAAAACAGCTAGAGCAGGCGCTGGAGAGCGCAAACTATCTTTGGTCTCCTCCGAAATGTAAAAGACAAATACGGACAAGAAGAAAGAACGGGAGTGTACCAGATATCACTAGGGGCGCCAAGAGAAATCCCGGGCCCCTGGGTATGAAGTAGGTTTTGGGGCCCCTATATATATGTATATATTTCTCCTCTGTAAGATATCAAAACCATATATACTACATATTTTACACATAGATTATTCAAAATTTTATTCACTTTAAATTCTGTTTAAAAAGTATACTATATGCAATTTGAGACAACCTCAATTTGAAATTGAGGTTCGACAAATTTTATTTTTTAATTATATTTTCGAAGAAAATATTTAAAATATCGATTTTTCTTCTAAGAATAACGTCATAGGCTCATGAACTAACTTTGGGAAATGTCCCAAATCGTAGAATAACGTCATAGCCTCGTGGAACTAATTTTGGGAAACGCTCCAACTTTTTCAAAATTATTATTTTCACGTCGGTTATAACGTGAAAATAGAATGGGAGAAGAGCAGGATATTAAAACAATTGGACAACGCAAACGAGTTATTCACTGCGGAGGAATTACAAAACAATTTTCCGGTCCCAATCATTTCGTTATAAACGTATTCCACTGTATTTATCCCATTCCTCTAAAAAATTTTCTGTGGGCCCTGTCGGTCTATCAGTTCCTTCTCTGTTTAAATGAAATGTTTATGTCTAATTATCCTAATTAATTCTTATTTTGACTGTTTAAAATACAAAGATTTTTTTACCTTACATTTTTATAATAAATTCTATATCTTATAGTGCGCAGTTACTTAATTAAAAAAGTAGAAAAAATTCTTGTTAGGAAGCGGCCCGGAGAATTTGTCCCGACTTCCCCTCATCTCGGCGCCACTGGGTACCACTAATAAACCTAGAAAATGATCAAAATGAAGTATATGTAGGAGCAACGACAAGAAATCTGAAAGACAGAATTAAAAAGCACAAAAAGGATATAAGAAATGCAAATCTAACAACAGCTCTAGCCAAAAAGGCCTACGAATGTAACATGAAAATAGAATGGGAGAAGAGCAGGATATTAAAACAATTGGACAACGCAAACGAGTTATTCACTGCGGAGGAATTACAAATATATAGAGGTAGTAGAAACGGGGTAGTGATAAATGACAAACAAATGAATAATATTTCTAAAGCATGGAAGTTCGCTTTAAAAGAGAGTTCTCCAATATATTAATGTTAAGAAGTAGTTTTTTACGCAGACATTCTGTGCCCTTCTAAAAAGTAGAGCGCAGACTTTTCATTTTTGTATTCTTAACTAAAATAATATTTGGGTATATGTCATTTTCGTTAAATTTTAACTTAAATTATTTGAAATAGTATGTTAAAAATTTGAAAGTATTTTTTGAATTTTAAATGTTTAAAACTGTATTTTAAGTTCTAGAATTGTAGCGTTTTGTATTGTGTTCCATAACTTAAACGGATTGTAAGAGTTGATGGCTTAAAAACCGAAAACGTTACTCGTATTGATTTATTAGAAAAATAAAGGACTGCTTATTAATGCTTTAAATTAGTTTTTAAGTTAATCAAACACCGAAAAAAGCAGTAAGTTTTTACTTTTGAATTAATCAATAATTATATATTGATTTCATATATCATCTTTTATGAATCTTGTATATATTTTGAATTGTATGTTTTTTTGTATCCAGTAATCTTTAAAACGATAGAAGTTACAATGGTCAAACTTGGCACACTTCTTTCTGTTTATCAAACTTAAATAATTGGCTTATCCAATGATCTTTTGATATAAAATATTATTAGAGATATCGATTAATATCAAACTCCACAAAATTTAGCAATTTATTCACTAGATGGTCCTATATGTCGAAGTTCTTCACCCTAAGGGGTTAGCATTATCTGATGATACATAGAGCCATCTGCTGACTAAGTTGTTAAACTTTATGAATTGGATTATTCATAAATTTTTATAGAGACTTATTCTAAAAAGTTGTTGAATGGTTCAGTTATTTAAATCAGATTATCAGAAAAAACGTGGCAAACATGGCGGTTGTATATTTTATCATTTAGAACATTTTCTCGATACAAACTATACTTGGCCAGTCGACTCACAATGTGGCCTGTGATAATGATTAATTCGGATTTAACTAAATTCCGAATTAATCATTGAAATCCATAAATACGCTTAGTATGTCATCTGATCTGCCGATATTTGTAATAGAGAAATGCTTCACAAAAACTTCAATAAAATATGTTTTGTGAAGCATTCCTGATATCATGCTAAAATTGTCTAATTTATTGGTTATTGCTAAAGTTGCAGTAGTTATAAATATAATTGTTGGATATAATTACGTTTATATTATATACAAAAATGCAGCAATTAGCTATTATAAAAACATATAAATTCGAAAAATTTAGTGTTGAAAGTTTATCCATTCTAAATATTACATTCTACATACCCATTATAAAAACAAAAAAATCAGAAGCTGACTTGAATTTAAAAAAATTAAGATAATCTATTAACATTTAACTCCTGTTAAATATTCTTTTTAAGTTCTCCGAAAGACGCCAAGTCACTTCACCGAATACTTTAAGGTATACTTCTCAAAGTATGGGTCGCGACCCCATATGGTGTCGCCTAACAAAATTTTGGGGTCGCAGAAATTTTAGCAAATGTTTTAATTCGTATTTTTAGTTTATATACTTCTATGCTCAGGATCGCGAAAATATTTTCTTGGAGTAAAAGGGGTCCCCAAGTGGAAAAGTTTGAGAAGCGCTGCTTTAAGTAGCTATTAATTAAATTAATTAATTTTATGATTTTGACGTTTCTATTGAATAATTGCCATTTAGCATTTATCTGTCGATGATGAAATAGATTAAGGGTGTCAAACTCAACAGCTAACGGGTCAAATAAGCAAGGTGTAAACTTTGGGCCGATTGTTTAAACGGAGTTTCTATAGTCCACGGTTTACAGCAAAAACCGGGTTGTAAGCAACTGGAACTGATACTGTCTTGTGCAGGGCAATAATTTAACTCATGTCACTGACCATCCGTATTCTCTGACCTATGTAAACAAACTTGGAGAAATATCCTGGCTCTCTGTATAGAGGTTGACATTGGCTGATGTAGACCAGTTGAGAATAATTGAAAACGTTCCTTTGTGAAATAAAGGTTTTATTTTCTGCTTAGTGCTTAGGTTTTCTTCTTTACAAAGAATAAAGCACCTGTATAAATTAAAAACTTAGTTAACTTTTTCATTGTTTATGCCATATTTGTCATTCAATCAAATGTTGACAGCTATCACTGTAAGTGCTCTGATAAACAGTCTTTTCTAAATCATTTCTTAATGTTTCAATAATTTTTTTATTTTTTCAGTAATCAGATATAAAAACAAGTATTTTCACTATGTTGGATCAATTACATAACTAATAAAGAACTAAAAAGACTAATTTTATTATAGATCAAATATGGTTCTTGGAGTAGAATAAGATCTATATCGCTTTCAACTAAATATTTAAAAAGTTCAGAAGTAGCTGTTTTACTTTCTCCAATATAGATGAAATATGGTTCTTGGAGTAGAATAAGATCTATATTGCTTTCAACTAAATATTTAAAAAGTTCAGAAGTAGCTGTTTTACTTTCTCCTACGTTTATTTGTATTATTTTTTATTTCTTTGCTTTGGAATAACTATTATTATAGTTATTATTGCAAGGTAAATTAAACTATTGTTTTCCCAATCGTCTTTCGTATTCGTCTAATATTATTATTATTATTGTTATTGATTAGATTATTATTTGTTATTTCAGTACTGTTGTTTGTATTATTTAACAGAATATTTGTATCTGTAGTTTCTGTACTATTCATAATTTGTATTTTTTATAGCTAGAATTTTCAGTTTTTTATGTATTGACAATTATTGTGAAAGGCATTATGGAAGATATTATATTTAACCAGGAACCTTTGGGATTACTCACATCGGACTTTGTCGATATATCCATTCCATATGCAAAGTCCGATGTGAGTAATCAAAAGAAGTTAATTCTAAAAATTAATATAACTGTCTGAAGAATGAATCCGCTCATTGGCCTCGGTGATCTTGCGGTATGATGTTGGGACGTTAACCCAAAGGTCCACGGTTCGATCCCAGGCCGAGGAGGATTTTTTCTTCGGAAAAATAGTTAAAAATTCTAGTTGAATTATTAATTAATAGATGGCGCCACTCATTGATTTAATAAAATAATAATTATTCTAATTACCAGATGGCGCTAAAATTAGTTTAAATTCTTTCTAATCATTAAAAAGTTACCGTTAAAATTTCAAGGGCTATAATTTGGCTAGTAAATTTAGTCTATTTAACTGTTGCCCATTCTATTGAAAGTGTGTTTAGTGAAATCAATGAATTTCTTATGTTCGGTGATACTATTAGGATTATGTGTCTGTTTTTAATTTGTTGGTTGCGTTTATTGAAAATTGCTGTGAATATGCAGCTTTCTTAAAAGTCAGTTTCATTATACTGTTTACTTATTTCAGGATTTTGCTTATATATATTTTTTGTAATCTGATTTTCATTTATATAATTTGGTGTGTTTAGTAATATAATTTTTGGATTTTTCTTTATAATTTTCTTTACTTGCATTTTGTTTTTTAAATTCGGAATGGATTCTATAGCTTTCATTAATTTTTCTGAATCATTTTGATTTTTAACTTTTATGATTAAATTTTTGTTAGTATTGTTTTTAATATTCTTTATATTTATGCCTAGTTCATGTGGTTTAATATTTTCCATTATTGAGTTTTTAATTTTATTTATTTTAATTCCCTGGGAGTCTTCGGTTACGATCGGTTTTATAGAAATTATACCAGAATTAGAATTATTTGTAATTGAATTATTGATTAGTGAGTTTCCAAAATTATTTGGAGTAATAATAGAAGAAGCAGCTACATGAGCATATGAGGGAAAAGAGGAAAGGGAGTTAAATAAATTTAAAGTTTTAACCATGCCAACTATTTCTTTTGCATAGCCATGGATTTCCAAAGCATATTTTCGAATCTTTTCTTTTTCATCTTTATGGAAATAGTTTTTACTGTTTTCTAGCAATAAGGCGATGAATTTATCTACATTATCCATTACTTTGTCATTAATTAACTTCTCTATATTTTGTATGTCTAGCATTTTAAAGCAGTATAGAATGTTGCTCAAGGTTAGAAATTTAAATCTTAAGTTAAGGATTTGGTGATTTACCAGAGAAGTAGAATGAATAAATTTAAACTTTGTTGTTAATAGCAACTTAATCAAATTAAAAAGTTTTGAAATTTTAAGAATATTGGCATTTTGCCAAAAGCCTATAAAACCATAGAAATATAGAAAAAGACGTCACTGTTCAAATTCCAACACCACTACAAAAATGACACTTACATAATTGTGTTCTTCAAGTGTTCTTTTATCTGATGATATAAGTCTTACACACAATTAAATTAATAAATCACTACTTTAAACCAAAAATTTAGAAGCACTACAACCAAAGACTTATTAGTATGACGACCATTTTAGAACTTTTCCTGGGTATAGAAATATATAAACTAGAAATATGAATTAAAACATCTGCTAAAATTTCTGCGACCCCAACTTTAATTACGCCACCTCCATATGGGGTCGCGCTCCACACTTTGAGAAGCACTGAGATAAAGGATATGTTCAATCAACAGGGCCCAAGTTCTTCCTGAAATACTGGAGGTATGGCACCCGGGAACTGAACCCAATCATCCGGGATGCAAGTACAACATGCTTCCACCATGGTCATCTAGCCGCAAATCGGAAATTATTAAGCCTCATAGTCAGACGGATGACTGCATGGAAAAACAATCGTTTACTATTTTGGATGATCCATGTTTCAATTCCGAATTCTGCATCTCTAGTATTTTAGAAATCCGGGTTGACCGTTGAATCTTGTCCTACAAGCTTACAGCTATTTCATTACCGATGAGTCAGTCTATGATGTCGGCTAGATTGGCCGCACTGAAACACTTCGACTTTCCACTCTAAAGACTGGATTCGATTATCGAGTCCCATCCCTTGGAAATTTCTTTCATGAGATCCAGCAAAGCCCATCGATCCCATTTCTTTATAATTTGATTAATCCCTCCGGCAGCTTGTGATTGCGTTGTTATAGCCGCGCCGCTTAATATTCATCATTGATTGGAAAATGGTTCGTTTGTTGGAAAAAAGCATTCTATGATGGTTTTTTTTGTCAACAGATGACACCATACTCCATTCAGGTAGAATACTATGTGACGGGGCGAAACAAGCCCTTCCACAGGCTGCCCACTCCTGCGGAGGGATCAGCCGGATTGTGGAGGACGGGGATCGACGGGCCGGGCCCGGACCCCATGATAAATATTTTTCAAGGGGTGGGACCCGGAATTCGAACCCGGGTCCTCCAGAGTGGAAAGCCGAAGCGTTTCCACGCGGTAATCCGGCCGACTCTATGATGGTTTTGATATGTCCACTGCCCAATCATATTTTATGAAATTCGGCGCATCGCCAACACTAGCCTAATCTATCGTAGGCGTCTTCCGGATTGGTTACGTAAAGCTCTCTGGTTTTGCATCCAGAGAACCTGAATTGGATTACGATCCTACTGTTTGAAATTGGCCTAAAAGCTTAAAACTAAAGCTTTAACTAAAACGATCGATTATCATTTTCGACGATCCAAATTCAATTCCTAGTCCCATATCTCTAGTTTTTCAAGAATGGTTCAGGCGAGGTCTGTTGAATGACATGTTTTAACACTCCAATTGACCCCATCACGGGTGTTGATCAACCTGTAGTGGATTTCGATTTTGCAGCTGTTAAAAATCGCTATGCTTGATTTGAAGGCATAATTAAAACTAATTTAAACTATGGATAATTTATAAAGAGGACCAGATTCAGTACATCGATCCGATCCTCTCTCATTCTATCGACCCCATTATGGATACGGAATTATTGTGGGTCAGTAGCAAAGTTTGAATTCATTCTTCCACAGGCAATATTCATTGAAAGAGCTCAATTTGTCATGCCGCCTAGTAACCAATATCTTGAAAGAGCTAAGGCTTCAAAGGCTTCATCCGGCAGAGAAATTTAAACTAAGCAAGATAATGGTCGGCCGGATTCTGGAAAAATCTGCTTCATTTCCAAGATCTCACAAAGCCAAGTATTCTTCTTTTGGATTTCAACTCCATCTTTAAATCCTTTGATTCATTTAACAGACGACACCACCACTTATTGTATTAATTTTTATTGATTATTAGGCAATAGGACAAATTCAGATATGAAAGAAGATATGAAGTGAATATCTCCAAAAAACTGAAGATGCAAGATCCGGAATTGAAACACGGATTATCCAAGATGGTAAATAATTGTTTTACATTCTTTACTTCTAAAAATAGTGAAGACTCCTTCTTGTTCCTTTGGAAAAATGTGAAAAAATGAAACTAATTAATAATTTTGTTGAACAAAATAAAGTTTACTTTAAAATAACTCCTTATTATTAAGTCATAAAATTATCAATAAACATGTGCTGATGTTTCTTACTTTGATCTTTTGCATTCGGAAACAAAATTAACTGAATTGTTAAAATATAATTCGATTAAAAATTAATCTGTGCTACCAGAGATCTTTTATAAAAATAGCACTTTTTGAAAGTTATTGATCTGGGATCAGTGTTGATGACATAATAAAAAGAAAAAATATTGACAAATGTTGAAGAAATTCTTAAATGCATCTGATTTATATGAAAAGCATTATGTAATATTTTTATCTACCAGGAAAGTAATTTTTCCTTATTTAGTCATTACTAATGATAAAATTTTTATTAATTTTAAAAAAGATACAAAATCGATTAATGCAAACAATCATTTCATTCGAATGTGTTTTCATTATATTTATGCTTAAAGAGGGGTCATAAAAATAGCAGTGCCCAAATTTGATGGACTTTTAACGTTAATCCTATTTTGACGAAAATCAGCATATGAGGGATTTTGCAGTTACAGAATAGGAATCTAATAATGATTTTTATGGTTTTCATATCCAATGTGGAGGGCTGAAATTTAATGAACATTTTAATTTAACCTCTCTTTTTTGTATTGTTGGGTAGATTGAACTATCTGAAAACATTATGCTTTCCATCCAGAGGATTTTGGCTAGAATTGGGTCCCATTCTTTGGAAAATATTTGGTGGTCTGAGCACTGCCGTCGATTACTATTCTGAACAGTCTGTCATTTCCTATTCTGAACAGTCTTTAGTGACCTATCGCCGGGCCTCAGCTGCCCACTTAATATTTAACAAATTAAAATAGTGTTACTTGTTGAAAAAACGGCGATCATGCTGCCACAAATATTTGTGTCACTTGAAGAGATATGGATCTTCTATTCCTGTCGTAAACAGGAATAGATTTTGGCTTTATAGGTGTATACATATGAGCCTACAAAATCAAAAAATTTTTCAATTGTTATCAAATTGAATGAAGTTGAAGAACAATTAACTAGAAATTTAATTTATAAAAATTACGTGATTTTAAAATGATAATTTTTAATTTAAAATGATCACTGTTATTTGTAAATAAATAAATAATAAAATTTTAAATAGTTCATTGCATAACTAAAATGTATTAAACTTATCATAAGTAAAAATAAAAAATATACCAATGACACTGATATTTATTATTATAAATTTTCTTCCCTGATTCCACAGTAAAATTTTAATATTCACAATTCATAAAAATAGTGATTTCTTTTCAAATCCTCTGATGTTTAAAATTAATTTCAATTTTGAATTAATCATAAATTTATACTGTAGTTTTAATTATATGCAATTATATTATCACTGGTATAAAGTATCCTTTCAGTGACTTCAATTCCCAGATAATTTTCAGTAAAGTTCAAACTTCATATTATAATAAAATCTAAAGAAAATTTAATTGAAGCAAAATAGAAGTTCAAAACCCTATTTATACAATACAATGATGACCAAATTGCGGCTCGCGAGCCACATGCCGCTCTTTGATATCTTCAATGTGGCTCCATAGCATGAAAGTCAATATACTCAAACCTGTTTTTATGCCGTCGTTTTTTTGCGGCGTATAAAAAAATTCCATCAAATGCTTATTATGAAAAAAAATTAATTAAAAAATGTAATTTGAAAAGAAAAGAACAGAAGACTGTCAAAATAGCATGCAAATTAAAAAGAATCCATCACATGGCCCACCCGATAATACTGTACTTGTACATATTGCGCCATCTAGTAACAGTAGTTGATAACCGTCCTGTGATTAACGTATATACCGCTTGACCGAAAAATGATCCGGTGTGTAAATTCTATTTTTCCTTGTTTGGAAAACCAATTTCTAACTACATCGTGAGGTTTTTGAGGTTTTGAATTACATACAGTCAAATCTCTTTAAGCCGCCCCTCTATAAACCGCCACCCTCGTTATTTGCCTGATGAAAGCCAATAACAAATCTCCTCCTTTATGTTAAAACATGAAATTCCCTCTATAAACCGCGACCTCACTAATCGCCAACCGCCATTCATTTCTGGAGGCAAAACCATTTCATTAGTAGACAAATCAGTTATTTAAACCGCCAAAACAATCAAATTGCGAGGTCAACCAACACAAATAGAAACACTAGGGAAGATGGCAATTAAGTAATTTATCTGTTAACATTTATTAGACTGTAATCTCGCACCTGTGACTATTCACATCCCTGTTTTCAAAATGAGCTATTCTAAAACTTTAAACGGATTTTTACAAAAT
>AYEL01085725.1:0-11449 GCA_000484575.1 Olivierus martensii
CACTCCTGATTATAATGTTTAAAATACCGACGAGTTTAATTTACTGAATTCAGTTTTAATGATTTATTATTTGGTTTAAAAGATATCCACAAATATTTCTAAACAATCGCATTATAAAAATGAAGCACCTGAGTTCAAATATTGAAAATATATATCAATATATAAATGATTTAATAAATTATTTCATACTGTATTAATTTAAAAAATGATTTGTGTTCTCAGCTGTGATCTAAATTCGTTCATACTGCTTTATTATATTATAAAATATGACTCATCTATAAATAATTATTCTGCAGTATTGTAAACATGATTATTTTATATTTTATATATAAAGTTTAATCATTATCAATAAGATACATTACCAAATATTTTCGACACAATCGGAGTACCGCTTGGAATCGGTTCGTATGGAGGTTTTTAATTCTGAAGATCAGTTTCGTGTAAAAAAGTAAGTTCGGCCATACTAATTAATATTTTCTTAACTTGCTTAAGGGCAAATTAAGTGTATGCTTATAAAATATATAATGAATAAATTTTATTTTTTCTTTGTTTATGTCCTTTTCGAAGAGTTGTTAGTAAGCGTTGGAACATTCCAATTCGTAGGGTCGGGAATGAAGTGAAGGATGAGATTCCATAAGTGGATCTCTTCTGATAAGCTTTTAAAGATATTGGACAAAAATCTAACAGGTTACGAATGGAAAAATTATAAAATTTGTTGGTTTAATATTTCAAAACACCTGTTTAATTTCGAATTACATTTTTTATCATACTGAACAAAATGAGAGTTTTTGTATTGTTTTAAACTGACTGCGATTGTAAATATTTTCAATCAGTATAAATAAATTTTTCAGAAATAAAAATCTAGGCCTATATATATATACAGTGGATTCCGCTTAATTGGGACACCGGTTAATTGGGAAAAATCTCAGAAAACGAAAACCAAACTAATAAACTAATACAAAATTTAATCGCTTAATTGGGTCAGTAGCAGAAAAGGAATTTTCAATTTTTGATATATTTTAGCGATTTTTCGAAAGTATGGCTACACATATATACGCTAATCTTTGCCAAAATGTCAAGAAAGGATTTTACACTCAAGTAAAATTGCTTGGCTGAATAAAATTAAAAGCCAGCCATTTAATACAAGCTATCGTAGACTCGCTGAAATAAACCAAAATCTACCTTTGAACGTTTCCTACAAAAAGAAAATCAACTGCATAAGGAGTGGACATTACAGAAAGAAATTCCAGGAACATCCAAAAGAAAGCGTGATGGAAAGGATTCAGAAGTCGAAGAAGCAATAGATCAATGGATTTCTATAGTTAGGGAACGAGGCGTGAATATCAGCGACCCAGTATTGAAGACGGAGATCGGTAAAAAACTAATAATTAGGTACCTATTTTATTAAATCATTAAAATAGGTACTTATTATTATTTTTACCTATTATTTATTTTCCTACGAATTACATATTTTATTTTAGAATTTATCATTACTTCGTTTAATTGGGACAGCCGCTTAACTGAGACAAAATGGTTTAGCCCGACGTGTCCCAATTAAGCGGAATCCACTGTATATAACGTTTATGGACTGTGTGTATGTTTGCAAGAATTTGAATACTTCCCTATGACTTAGAAAACTAAAATTTAAGAATGTTACAGAAGGACCACCGAACTGATCAGTAAAACATAGCAACCCGAAATTTCATCCAAAATGGATAGAAAAGGGGTAAACTAATTTTACAATGATTATTTTAAGGCTTAAAATCGTTTTTTCTCTACAATTTAAGTGTTCATATTTTTTGTCAATAGATGATGCCACATTCCATTCCGAAAGAATACTGTGTCTGGAGCGAAACAAGCTCTTCCACAGTCTGCCCATTCCAGCGGAATGTCAGCCGGATTATGGAGGACGGGGATCAACAGGCCGGGTCCGGACCCCATGATAAAGATTTTCAAGGGGTGGGACCTGAAATACGAACCAGGGTATGTTTCATATTGAGAAATATATCCCTTCACCTATTAGTTGAAAAAATTTATACTGAAAGAGGAGTCACAAAAGTGGCAGTCTCCCAAATTTGACGGATTTTTAATATTAATCCTATTTTGACGAAAATAACTATATGACGGATTTTGCAGTTACAGAATAGGAATCTGATGAATATTTTTATGCATTCAAAATGCCTGACCCAATATGGCGGCTTGAAATTCAATGAACATTTTAAGTTAATCCCACTTTTTTGTGTTGTTGGCTAGATTGAACTATCTCGAAACATTATGTTTTCTGTCCAGAGGATTTGACAAGATTCGCTTTCCGTGGAAAATATTTGGTAGTCTTAGCACTGCTATCGATTGCTATTCTAAACAATCTGCCATCCTTTGATATTTGTGGCCTAAGCCAAAGCCTCAATTTGCCCATTTAATAATAAACAGATTGAAATAGTATCATTTGTTGAAAAACAGGATCATGCTACCACAAATATTTGCGTCGATGGAAAAGATATGACACATCTATCTCTGCATAGACAGGTTTATATACTAATTGTATATATTTGACAAAAATATCAAATATATAAAGATGTTTTGTTCATTGTATAAAATATATATATATAGATAAGAATTACGTTATCGCATTTCGATTGAATTATTTACAAATAATTCATTTAACATTTGATTTACACGATAGATTGGTTTTGCAAAAGTACCGTGCAAATAACAATACGAAAATTATTTGAGTGTTTCGTGACATGTTCTATCATTTTACGTAGAAATATAAGTTTCGAATTTCATGATTTTCATTTGCATGGTACTTTATAAAACTAATATAAAACTAATCTACCGTGTAAATTGAAAATTAGGTGGTAGGCTGTTTAGTAAATTATGCAAATTTATAATAGATATAAAGCAAATTTTATATATTTTGCTTTATTCTGTTAATAAACTGACTAATTTTCAGGTTTTTTTTTGTTACATTTATAAATGTTGTTCTGATGTTTTTAATTTAATTTTCTTGAATTCATTTTGTAAGTCGTTGGTTAATTTTCAAGTTAAAAAGTTATCATCCGGAAGTTCCGGATTCTTTTCAAATTATTTTTCTACTTGAAAATGTTATGCATATAAAACTTTGTTTACAGTTTAGTTTCGGTAGGTTACCTTACTAAACATATTTCTTTTCTCGATTTCATTCATATACAATTGATCTTGTATAACTCGGTGAATACGTTTTGCGATATATGGATCTGCATTATACGAACTGCGTAAGTTATACATTAATCAAATATCAAAAATAATGAAATATTAATTGCAATAAATAAATGTTAAACTACTCATAAATACAGCATTTCAAACACGACTTCATAATGCAGTAGTACTGGGCTACAAAGAGACATTTCTTCGTTTGCTAATTTCGGAAAAAATTGAAATAGTGGAGCACGAAGAGTAGTTAGTGCATCTTCTGGCGGTCGTAGTTTCATTAAATAACGATAAAAATAATTTTTATTTTTTAATATTTGTTATTTATAATTGATATTTTATATTAAAGTTAATTTTTTTTAATTAATTTTCGATTTCGTTTTATTCATAAGCCAAGTATTTAAATACTTAGCATATAAATAAAATGAAATTAGAAAAATATTTATATGTAATATATGCGATATTTCCAATTGTCAAATTTATAACTTGTTTTAGGCGATTATTTTACCGGATTATAGGAGAATTGCTTCAAATTTTCCGTTGAGTTGTAGGAATCCGTATTATATGAACCCCATGTTATATGGCAGCAGTGTTCAACCCTTCGATAGCGGAACGAATTTTTGTCGATCTGTTGTTTTTTTTTAATAAGAAGGAGTCAAAGCTTTTAGAGGACCCCTTTCCACTCAAGAAAGAGTACCAAGGAGTCCGAAAGTTGTGTATATAGAAGTGTTTGCTATACCCAGAGATGGGTTTATAATATTTAAATTGTGTTTTGTGTGTGTTAAATACTTTATTTATGTATGTACGGAAATGGTGCTAATTAGAAGACATAAACAGTCAAACACACACACCAGCCACACAGAAGAGGGAAGAAAGAGAGACAGGAAAGCAAAGAGAGTTAGTAGTGAACCTAACCTAACCTAACCAAGGAAAGGGGGCGGGATTAAAAAAAAACCTTTCTGGCGTTCCCAAAGCAGTAGGAGGAAATGGAGATACTGCAGTGGGCAAAAGTAAAATAATATAATATTCGTGAAATGGGTGTGACCTTACACACAGGCAATTTACACTTATATTGCTGAGTCTAGTTCTAAGTTTGGTTATAAATAGTCCTGCAGCCGAAAAGGACCTTTCAGCTTCTACAGTTGTTGTTGGTATAGATTTGAGAGTGCCCATTAATTTTATTACATTTGCTGTTTTTTTACCAGTTGCCTCAAAGATTTCGAACTATTTGGATATATTCTTTGCAAGTAATTGATCTTCAGCTTCATTTTGAGAGTCTTCAGAAACCACATTCAGTTTGTTTTTTGATTTGACGTGCCAATTTCTCACAAAGAGTCTACTCACTCAGCTATCTTTCATTCTCTGTGTCACCTTTTCCTTACAGTCGAAATGTGACAAATCAGATTGTGATGATTCAGAAAAAGAAAACTCAAGACAAGTTATTGCGTGAATTTCAAATGTTCCAAATTACTTAAACAATTTTCATTAACCTAATTACTCGAGTTTTCTCAAATGCTACATTATATATATATATCATGTGTGTGTATTGTGTAAGACTGTAAGTATTGAAGTTAGTAATTCAGACTGGGAAATCCTGGGATAAAGAAAATTTTCCGGGATAACTCCTGCAATCAAAATCAATCGGGATCCTCGGAAACAATCCATAACTGGAATGTATGTTCGAATTTTTGTTTAAATTTATTCTGTTTGGTTTTATGCAAACTGAAGTGGATCCATAACAACATCAATTTTTGAATCCAGATTAAATTACTTAATTTTTCTTTGAATTTTACTGCATATAGTGCTTTGTTTTACAAATTTATTAATTAAAAATAGATATACAGTGAACATTACAGATCTCCAAATTAAATTACAAAATATTGCAATGAATGCCTTAGAATCTGAATCCGTTAGTAGTACATAGTGTTGATATACTCCCTTGATGGCGTCTCCACCTTGTCGTGGTGAGGGAGCTTGCATGTTTCAAGGATCCTGAGAGCTATGCCGGCGGTAGCTTTGCTACTGGTAGGGTCTCCCATGTCGGACAGGTCGAAGGTGAGGGGCCAGACTAAGAGAGCGCCCTATCCAAACTAAGGTGTAAGGTGTAAGGTATCGTGCCGAGAGTTGAGTGGCACTAGGTTAGTAAAACATGTAGTGTCGTTAACGACCCTTTCAGGGCACCAGGCGAAACCCTGTCATAGTTAGCCTTCCGCCCGTATTGGAGGATAACCGGGCGGTGACCTCTCATGTTTCCTCCAGTTTCTGTTTTGGCATGGCGTCAAAATTTACTTCTAAATTTAAATCTTCTTCTGAGGGGGCTGCTTCTCCGAAATACACACATGAAAAATTGAAAAAACACATGAAAAATTTCCAATATTAACTGATAGTGTGCAAAAAATTCTGTCTTGTTTTGGATCGACATACTTATCAGAATCTACTTTTTCAAATATGAACATCATAAAAAATCAAGAAGCCAAATTACAAATGATCATTTGGATGATTGTCTACCATTGGCTACTTCTTTCTATCAAACTATTATAAAAATAGTGCAAGCTCCAAACAATGCCAAATTTCACATTAACTTTTTTTTTTAAATCAACCAGCATTTCTTGTAATCTATAATCAATCTATTGTTTTTATAACTTTGATTTTCCAAAATAGAAAAATAAATATTTTAATATATTTGTTCTATTTGTTGTATAAAAATAATTAAAAGAGATAAATAAATTTTTAAATGTACAAATAAAGTATTCAGTTTCTTTAAAGTTTTTAAAGCTGGAAGATTAGGTCCTCCAAAATGAGTGAATGCATTTAACTGCATAATTGTGTGTAATCAGTTAGATATCAGATTTTTTTTGCAATATTTTCTGCTCCTTTCCAATTAAGGCGATTACTAAGGGGTGGGGCCAGTTCCAACCACAGGCTGTACCCACACCCATAGAGGGGGGTCAGATAGTAAAGGATGGAGATTGCTGGGCAGGGCCCAGCACCTCAAAAAAACTTTTCAGAAGATACCAGACCTGGGACTCGAACCCGGGTTCTCCTGCATTACATGCTGACAGCATTACCACTCAACTATCTGACCACTTAGATATCAATCTGGGGGAATATGATCTATATAAGAGAGTAGATCCTGAATAACTTGGTATAGAAAAGTAGCTCGCATAGTAAAAAAGGTTGAACACCCCTGTCTTATAGTAACAAATAGACCATTAGGCAACTGTTTTGGTTTAAAAATGTTTGGTTGTCATAACAACAATAAAAGTTTATTCGGTTATGTTAAACTTTTAAAAACATTTAGAGTTTTTTCTTTGACATTATTTATTTGTGTTTAATTTATATACAGTGAAAACTGAGTTCATGACCACCTGTGCAAAAAGACCACCTGACATAATGACCACGATTTATGGGAACCAAATTTTTCCCATAGAAGTAATGCTATTTGACCCTCCATAAGACGACCATGTTTTTATAACTTTGATTTTCCAAAATAGAAAAATAAATATTTTAATATATTTGTTTTATTTGTTGTATTAAAATAATTAAAAGTGATAAAGAAATTTTTAAATACACAAATAAATTTTTAGTTTCTTTAAAGTTTTTAAGACTGGAAGAGTAGGACCTCCGAAGTGAGTGAGTGCATTTAACTATATTGTTGTACGTAATCAGATATCAGGTTTTTTGGCATATTTTCTGCCCCTTTCCAATCAGGGAGATTACTAACATTTAAGGGTTGGTGACAGTTCCAACAATAGGCTGTACCTCTAAGTGGCGGGGACAGTTTTAACCACCGGCTGCACCCACACATGTAGAGGGGGCAGATGGTGAAGGATGGGGATTGCCGCGTTCTAACCACGGGCTGCACCCACACATGTAGAGGGGGCAGATGGTGAAGGATGGGGATCGCCGCGCCGGCTCAGCACCTCGAAAAAACTTTTCAGAAAATACTAGACCCGGGACTCGAACCCAAGTCCTCCTGCGTGGCACGCCGACAGCGTTACCACTTAGCCATCCGGCTACTTAGATATCAACCTGGGGGAACGTGATCTATGTAAGAGAGTAGATCGCAGAATGACTTAGTATAGAAAAGTAACTCGCATAGTAAAAAAGATTGAACACCCCTGTTATATGGTATATACTGTTATTCGTTTTATTCTTATTCTCACTTCTTCAAAACATGCATTGGGACAGAAACCTTCTCATTTTGTTTAAGATTAATCAGTACAAATTATCATATCATATTCATATGATAATTTATACTGTTACTGAATTCATGAAATTTTCGTTCAGATAGAGTATCAGCAAAACTAGAAATTCAGGTTGAGTCAAAGGGTTCAGAGATATAAGAAATGTTACTCTATTTTATAACATGTTACTATTAATGTGATAACATGTTATCAAATAGAAATATTTTTCTATTAGATATGATTTTGTTCCGAAATGAATTTCAACAAATTTAAAACGAAAAAAAAATTTCAAAATTTCTGATATTAATAACAATGACTTTATTTCTTTTTTTCAAAGTATTATTGAAATAAACGTCTATTCGGCAATTCATATGATGAAAACAGCAATCTAATATTTGCGAAATTAGCGTGATAAATATATTTGTAATTAAAAATATATTATTCCTTAATAATAAAAATTGGCAAGATCACTTTAAATGGAAATTATAAAGATACAAATAAAAAATATATCATAATTGAAAAAATATCATAAATAAAAACAATATGATTATTATAAATTTGTCTAAGCAAACATGATAATTTTTTTTTGCTCAATCTTAAAAAATAATAAAAAAACTTTTGTAATCAAATTTAATAATTCTATAAGAAGTGATTTGGCCGAAAAATTTTGGTCCACATATTCCTAAAATTCTGTACAATATTCGATGCGCAAAATATTATTAATTAATAATTTTTTCTGCTAAACTTTCAGAAATAAAAATTTTTCGATCATCGAATTTAGTAGTCCCTATAAGAACTGTTTTGACAGAAAAATTTTCATTCACATATTCGTTTTTTATTAAGGAATGTTCGATCTTTTCTTTTTGAACATTATTAATTTATTATTTTTTAAAGAAAAACTTATAAAAATTGATATTTTTTTTATATTTCACTTTTATATTTATATTTTATATTTCACTATATATTAGTATATATTAGTATAATATATATGTTACAGGACAAACCAGAATTTAGGAAATACTAGAATTTCCTAGCCAAAACTAGAACTTCCTAACGCTGGTCGGACGTTCTAGAATTTCCTTGGCCGAACGCGAAATGCCGATCGAAGTCCGGAATTTCTAGTTATTCCTAGTCAAAACCCGAAGTGGCAAACAGTGAAAACAAAACTCTTCATTTCTCATGTATTCCCGCTCAGAGTTCGATATTTGCCAGCAGAAATGTTTTTTAGAGAATATCAGCACGGAAAAACAAATTTCATTGAGGAACGCTGCAATCTGCGCCAGTGGAACACATACTTAGGGCTAAATCCGCTTTAAAGCACGAAGCATTGTGTATCTAAATTATGTTTGTGCAAAAAGAATAACATTTTGTGTAATTCTAAATGCCACAAAAGCCTATCAAAGCTGATCGGAGAAACAATTTGGATTGGCCAGACCTATTTGTAAATACTAATTGTTTTTCCCATGGCCAATTGTATGTGCCTTTTCAAGAGTCGAAGAAGCAAAAAAGTTTGAAACATTAGAAGATCGAACAAATCAACAGAATTCTAATAGAGAAAGAAAGATAAAGAAGTGAACATTTGAAAAGACACATGTTTCAAATAGAAAACATATCTATATGGGAAAGATTTTCAGAATATATTGAAGAAAATCCTGAAGATCATCTAAAACGTTATAATTTAAGAGAAAGAGAAACTTCAGTACAACACCATGAACTGCCCGAGCAACGCTGGGCATGGGTCTGCTAGTATAACATATATCATTTGTATACTGAAGAAGACATCATGTTTGTCAAAAGCTCTATATATTTGTTATAGTCTGAGTATTGTAACATTAAAATAAACTTGTTCTCACTATAGAGCTATATAGTTTGTGAATGTAAAACTTGTATTTTGTTTTAAATATTTAAAAAAATCAACTTTTATTACTATAAAATATAAAAACAAAATAATAATTCATTATATATTATATGTCATCATACAAATTAATAACGAACAAGCCAAACTTCCCCTGGCGGATAAAGTTTTAAATTATATTTAGAAAAATAATTATTTTTGAATATTACAGCTATATTGAATTAATTATTAAATAATTTTATAATTACGTACTAGGGTGGCGCCATCTAGTAATTAATGAGATCGGAAGAGCGGTTCAGCAGGAATGCCGAGACCGTAGTGACTAATGATTAAACTATAATTTTATAAATTTATTTTCCCGAAATAAAATTTTTGCAACCTCACCGGAATCGAACCGGGATCTCTGGGTCATTATTTTATTATTAATCTAAATTATTAATCTAAATTATTAATCTAAAAATATAACTTAAAACTTTATCCGCCAGGGGAAGTTTGGCTTGTTCGTTATTAATTTGTAAAATGGTTTATCCCCTGTACGTTAGTTGCTTATTATTGAATATGTCATCATGTTTGCCATTTCAGATTGCAGTGTGTTGTTAGTTTCAGAATGGTGAAAATTTTAAATGTCACTGTTAGTATGACAAGCAAGCTGTTAAACTTGCCTCTAACACACAACACTATTTGGTATATTATGTACATTATAACAGTGATGGATAGTAAAATTGATTTTATATGTTACTATATAACAAAAATACATTAAGTTGAGTATGCATTAAACTAGATATATCTGTATGCTGATTGGCTTTCCACTCACATTATTAGCAGCTAAATTTCCTTTGCATTTTTTTGTTTTGATTTTATATCATTTAACACCCATTGTTAATTTTTTCTTTGAGATTCAAAACTGATGAAAAAGTTTAATATTTCTGTAATGACATTTTCGGCTAAACAAGCAGAAAATGTCATTACAGAATTCATTACAATATAACTGCATCATAAAAAATTCAGATTAGAATTATACTAAATGCACTATGATTAAATTAATCTAAATTGATTGATAGCATACAATAAAAATTTTATTACAGAAATAAGTGTCAAATTGGTTGTTTTTACTTAACATACAGTTTTATGATTCAGTAAAAATCTTTTTTATTGGAAAGTTGTATTTTGTAAAAATATAGACTACAAATTATTGGGAAATGTGACTGAATGTGATATAACAGAGCATGATCACATCTTGCAAAGTCGCGGATTAGAACGAATGTCAATGTTATTAATTCTAATTAATCCTAACGGCTAATGACTCAGCAAATTTCAGAGTTCGGCCTGAGCTCAGGTCTTAACTAACAAGGAGACGGTCAGACGTTCCCCTCCCCGATTTGACTGAAATTGCACATACGTACTCGGGACGTTAGCCCAAAGGTCCCCGGTTCGATCCCCGGCCGAAGCAGATATTTTCTTCAGATAAATTAGTTAAAAAAATCGAGTTCAATTATTAATTAATAGATGGCGCCACTCATAGATTAGTAAAATTAAATATTATTATGTCAGGATTTCAACTCCTGGACTTCCTCGGTGGGAGGCTGCCGGGAGCAAACTAATAACAGTGTCAAGTAACGAGGTAATAAATTGGCCAATTTAGGAAGGGTTATCTCCCTAAGTGGGTCCAGTAATGGATGATAGTCCCCGGTCTCTTTGTCCCCTGCTTTTTAATAGTTTTATTGGTAAAGCTGGAGAGAGGGACATGCAATAAAAGAACGGGACCGCGAGAAAGAGAGGAAAACAATGCTTAACTGCTTAAATATGCCTTGCTATTGTTTCTCGGTCGTTTTGCCTACTGCTTTTTAATAGTTTTATTGGTGAAACCGGACGAAGTGTAATAAAAGAGCGGGACCGCGGGGAAAAATAGGGGAGAAAGAAAAAGAAGTCAGTTGGACTGGAGTGAGTTCGAGGTGAGCAACGGAGATAGACGTAGAGAAGAAAGAGAGAGATCGCACGGATGTCAGATAGACGGGCTCCGGTTTGAAGTTTCGGCGGGGTCAACGTTAGTAGTTGCCGTCGAGGTTCTCTGGGAAGACAGGACCCCGAGAGGATACAGAAGTGGGCCAGACAGCGGCGGACTTCTGGGGCATTTCCGTGGATCGAGAAGAATTCTCTCTCTCCTGTGTGCTCACACTCCTATTCTCCCGTAGAGAACTGTTTCGTCTGTTTTGTGTAT
>AYEL01085726.1:0-13448 GCA_000484575.1 Olivierus martensii
AAGTTATATATCAAAAATATATTAATGATATTAAATAATAATAATGAAAACATTTCAAAATAACTAATATACAATACATTTAATAAGCCTAAGCGGATGAGTTCTCTCACTTAATAGAAAATACGATGTATAATAATATAAATTCCAATCTTCTTCTTCTTCTTCTTCCTGTTAATATGGAGGATATGACTCATAAATGCCAATCTTCCAAGGTATACTAAATACCTTTTATAAATAACTAACGTTAACTTCGATCCACGAGCTACGATCAAACGTCTTAAGAAAACAAGATGGCTACTAGAAACGAAAGCTGCTTATGGGAAACAGATTACTACGTAATATTATTATTCAATATAGTTCTATATTTTAAAATAATAAAATATCCTTTATTATTTAAATGACTTTGGAAATATTAATACTGGTCAATGTCTTGAAAAATTATAAAATTTTTACATTCAAGAAAAAATACACAATCAACTAACTGAGAGGCGCTGTGGTACTGAAATTTCCTTGTTTTTAGCTAACAAGTAAGTGTCCCATCTGTATTAGTAATCTGTGTTTTGAAGGTTCTAAGTCGGCACTTATATATGCGAAAAACTTTCTCAATCATGAGTATTAATAAGTCCAAATTCAGATCAAAATTATCTGGTGAACATTTACAAGTGGTGTTAAGAATATATTCAACCGAATTAGAACCAAGGCTCAATATTATTATTAAAAGAAAACAACTGCACAAGTCACACACTTCAGATTGATGAATTTATCATTTCTTTCTTTTTTTATTTGAAATTATTTAGTTATTTTTTAATTATTTTTGAAATGTGTTATTTAAACAGTTTGTAATGAAAAATAATTATTGCTATAAATAAAGAACGGTTATGCTATAAAATTAGTATAAATCTTTCCCTTTGTCTAACTTTTTATTGATTATTTTCCATAACAACTTTTTTCTCCCGCCAAATATTTTGAAATTTACAATTTGGCCCAGATAGGCAAAACTTTGGAAACCCCTATATTAGTCGAAGTTCAACATAAAATACGAAGTAAAAAATTTTAAAAATTGAAAAACATTCTTAGATCGTGGTATTACCATAAATACAAGAATAAAAAACACTACTAGATACTTCTTATTTATTTTTGCAAAGTAGGCTTTTGTGGCATTTAGAATTACACAAAATGTTATTCTTTTTAGTAAAAACATAATTTAGATAAACAATGCTTCGTGCTTTAAAGCGGATTTAGCCCTAAGTACATGTTCCACTGACGCAGATTGCAGCGTTCCTCAATGAAATTTGTTTTTCCGTGCTGATATTCTCTAAAAAACATTTCTGCTGGCAAATATCGAACTCTGAGTGGGAAACATGAGAAATGAAGAGTTTTGTTTTCACTGTTTGCCACTTCGGGTTTTGACTGGATAACTAGAAATTCCGGACTTCGATCGGCATTTCGCGTTCGGCCAAGGAAATTCTAGAACGTCCGACCAGCGTTAGGAAGTTCTAGTTTTGACTAGGAAATTCTAGTATTTCCTAAATTCGGGTTTCTCCTGTAACATATATATTAGTATAATATATATCACTATATATTATATATATACAAATTATATTTATTTTTTATATTTCACTATATAAATATTTTTATATTTTTATATTTCACTTAAAAATTCCTGGAAATATCAAAGTTAATTAAATGTTTACATTTTTTAGTTTATACGATTCCTAACATATTTTCTATCTGACTTCCTTGAGAAATATTTCATAAATGCATGGAATTTTAATTTATTGCTCTCATCGGTTTGCATCACAATGCATTAAGATTCCATATATCGATGGATTTCATTTTATATAAATTTTAATTCAATATTTCCATTAATACAAATTTCGGCAACTATGGATGGATGCCGGCAAAATTTTGCTTGAAGCGATTCTTTAACAGATATGCTTATCTATTATATGATTTATCACTCAGTTTGAGAGAAATGAGATAAATATCATTTTTTGAAGAAAGAGAATTATTAATTTAATTTTATTAGAGACTTAATGCAGCACTGTCTATAATTACAGATCTTTCAAAACTTATGGTATAACAATATAAACGACTGATTTTGATGAAGTTGGTATGAATGAATAACATTGAATGAATATGAATAAAATATTATAATTTAACTTTAAAAAATTATGCTATGTATTACATTAAATTAATGTAATCTTCTCGAATAAATAATTTAAAGAATAATGATTTTCTTTTAATAGAAAATGTTTATTCTGGGAGACGAGAACACGTATGGAACGTTACCTGATTTTATTTTGTTTGCTCATATTGATTACTTTTTTCACTGTGATTGGAATTCTAGTAAGCAAACAAAGTAAGTAACAATCTGTAAATAAGCTACTGTATAAAATATCATCACAAAGTAATAATTTTAAATTATAAAAATTCTGTATCACATTAATTTCAATTAATATATTACCAAAATATTTTGAAATTTTATATTAATTATTATAATAGATCAAGATAACTCCAGCATAATTATCCAGGATTTAATAGCCAACAAATCTGAAGAAATTTGTGACACACCAAAATGCAAATATTTAGGTGAGAACAGATTTTTATTCCTAATTTTATGCCATTCATATAATTATATTCTTTCCAATAAATTAAAATATAATGAATTAATTATCATATAATAGTATTTACTTGACAGTTTTAAAATATCATTATATATATTTATATATACACTATCGACATTTAAAAAATAGCTAAGATTGATTTGATTGATATAAAATTAACTGTTTCAATAAAAAATGAAAGTTTAAAAAATATATAAAATATTCAATATTAATAGAGAAAAAACTTGCTGAGTATGAGTGTTATATTTGCTTGATAACAATTAGGCTGCCATTATGTTGTTGTCGAAAAATAATAAGTTTTTGTCTTTTTTACTGAGAGAATTTTGACAACAACAGTTTATTTTGCATATTTATTCTGATATTGAAAAATAATTCTTATATTTAAAATATTGTTTTTAATTTATAAAAGATCTGTCATTAGTTGACAAAAATTTTTAAAAAGATCGAAGCAACAAATCCGGAAAGAAATAATCAAAATATGTCTATTTTAGAATGATTCAAAATATGCGATCAAAATATATGACATTAAACTGATCTCAACATTTATATCTTCTTTATTCAATGATATAAAATTTTTTTTATATATGTTAAATAGCTATTAGGAAGAAGCTTTCAAAATTCAAACATCCGCCATTTTTTGTAAGGTTGAGTATAAAATACTAGTTCATATAAGGAGTGCAAGTCTTCTTCGATTACCTAATATCTTAAGTAAATTTGATTGAAATCAATTAATCAGTTCGAGATATACCAAATGATATCTCAAAAGATTTAATGTCCGCAATGACAAACGATTGGAACTATAAGTTAAAAATTCGATATCGAAGTGACCATATTAACGGAATATTCCCTCTGAATTTAAGATGAAGAAATTATTATTTTTTTAGTATAAATCCTTTAATACAGTCTTTTTTAAATTTCAGCTGGATCCATCCTTGCCAATATGGATTTTACAGTTGATCCTTGTCAAGATTTTTACAAATTTTCTTGCGGGTCATATATGAAATACAAAAATATTTATACAAGCTTCATAAATCCTTTCAATGATTTAACAGATTACATGATTTACGTAGCCAAAGGTAATTAATTACAAAACAGAATATAATATATGCTTTATTATTTAAAAAAAACAAGTGCAAAGATTAACATTTTAAGTTTTAATCTAGAGGAATTAGAAAAACCAAACGATTCTGATCAACCTTCATTTGTAAAAAAAGTGAAAAAATATTTTCAGTCATGTTTAAATCAGCGTGAGTGATTTGAATAATTTTTTTCTTATATAAGAATATTTTTTCTTATATATAATTTATTACATTTGTCATTAAAAATATAATAAAATATGCAACACTAAACGGTTACATTTTTCAGCTACTCATGTTATAGACGTGTTGGAGGATTTTCTAAAAGTTTCGAAACTTAGTAACTGGCCAATTTCTCATACAAACAACATATCGTCTATAATAGAAGACGCAACAGTTCTAACATTTATTTATGAAAGCACCAACGTCTTGTTTAAAATACATTATGATGAAGAGAATGATTATTTTAATGTAAATACTTTTCTTTATTTATTAAATTAATGTAAAAATAATTTAACTTATTCATATAATAGATAAAGTAAAACTTTTATTGAAATATTCTGTAAATTAAAAAATTAACACAAATACATTACATGATACAAAACGAAATCTGTTTTTAACATGAAAGTGCAATATTTTCCGTATGTTTTTAAAATAAATATCCTATAAATTACTATTTTGCGCTGAAAAATGATTTTCAGAATATTAAAGAAATTCAATCTTTAATTTTTTACTTACTGTTCGATTGAATGAGTAATTCTGTCAAAATTTTACCGAATATTTCTGATTTCCCAACAAAATCTTGTAAAGTTATTACAGACAAGAAGAACATCGATGTTTTTGCTTGTATAAAAGTTTTAAAAACATAAAGGAAGTTAAAATGAATTTCAGAAGAGTCTAAAATATAAATAGGCTATTCTAAAAGAGGTTTTTTTTTATATTTGTGATTTATGGCCAAATATTTTAGAAATTTTAATGCTTTGGTGAAGAATAAATATAAATTCCTCCAGTAATTTTTTTTTATAACAAAGACACTGATAAAAATATAAATAAAATGGTTATATATGTAAAATGTAATCAGTTATATATGTATATATATATATATAACTTATTACATTATATATGTGGTATAATGAAATATAGTTATTTTAAATATTAATTATTTATATTTTATTTTTTTGTTTAGTTGGCAACAAGGGTTTTTGGTTGCCATGTTCTTTGGTTTTGAGTTGTAATAAAGTTTCATTTACTCTCTGATGTGTTATTAATATAATTAGAACTCCGTAGATGTAGGAAAACATCGACGTCACCACATATATATTACTGGTTATATATATTAATAACTTATTAAATTGGTAAGATTCTAGTTGAGCCATAGCACGCGGATATATGATAAGCGACTGTCGACTCAAAATTACATTCTTAGTTTTTGATTATATGATAGATTCTAATAAAAACATCTTGATAGCCCATATAGTTTTGGAGTGAATGTTTAATACAACGGAATTGTCGATTCGTATTTTATACATCAGTCGGTGGGCGGCGAATCTTCAATTCTCTAATGTATAGATTCGCGTGATATGGCTCAACTAGAATCCTACCATTAAATTTATTAAATGATATATTGATATGTTAAATTTTATTAAATTAATTTTATTAAGTGATTTATCTAAGATCTATGAAAATATCGATATATTGGAATGATAAAAATATTATTGTGATTTATGTTA
The DNA here is from genome assembly GCA_000484575.1 of Olivierus martensii. NCBI lineage: Eukaryota > Metazoa > Arthropoda > Arachnida > Scorpiones > Buthidae > Olivierus > Olivierus martensii. The sequence goes on from AYEL01085726.1 coordinate 5,434, forward strand.
AAGTTAAACTTTTAATCAATTTATCAGATTAAAAAGGGAGAAGTTACATTCGATGAGTATGGATATTCATACTTGAAAGATGACTACATGAATTTAATGAATTACGTGTTTATGAAACTAGGCATTTATTTGGAAGATTCTATAAATTACATAGAAGAAATTATACAATTTGAAACATCGTTGGGTGAAGTATGTATCTAAAGAAATTTAATTTTCCATAAATTTTCATAATTTATATAATCGAAAAAGAATCTCTTTTATGTTCTAATATAGATTCAAAGAAAAGAAAGGGATGACGATTCTATAACTTTGCATATTTCGCAGATACAGTCCGAATGTCCACAGGTAAAACAGGATCTTATATTTTCACTGTAAATATATCTTTAAAATATAATATTTGCTTTTTTATATATTAATGAAAATATTGTAGTTTAAATGGAAAACATTTTTTAAACTTTGGAACGAATATCTTGGTTATCCAAAATATTGGAATAATATTGAAATGGACGTAGATAGCATGGAATATATCAAAGACGTATGTCAGCTTATTAATAACACTGATAAAAGGTAAAGTTTTTAAAATTAAATTATTAGAAATAAATCAAAGCTAGAAATTGATTATTTAAAAACAATTTAAGATAGTAGGAAAGTTATTTATTTTTACATAACTTACTATCATATGATTGCATATGGTTTTACGCTGTCATAATAGTGCCCACAACAGACAATCAACATTATTGAAGGAGTAGGCCGTCAGTCGAAAGATGAGTTGAAAGACCCAGACCCAAATTTCTCTTGAAAATATTTTGTTAGTGTAGGATCTAAGAAATGAACTGTAGGTGAACATTTAGCTATGTGACCATCCTGATGTTCCTAGCTTCCCATCTCCCTCTTTCACACGTATTGGGAACCTCCCTACTTTCTTTGTTGATTTACTCCGCTTTTCTATCAGATGGTTGCTTACCAGCTTGAAGAATCCACGTTCCAACCTCCAATATATCAGAATATAATCCGGTCCGGCTCACTAATCTCATCCTTTATCTGACGGCTGACCTACTAGGGGTGTAAGCGGCCCATTTGAAGAATCCACGTTCCAACCTCCAATATATCAGAATATAATCCGGCCCGGCTCACTAATCTCATCCTTTATCTGACGGCTGACCTACTAGGGGTGTAAGCGGCCCATGGTGGGTATGAAAATGCCTCGCTGCTTAATAGTCACCGAATAGAAAGCGATATAAAAACCACACACAAAAAATCTACTCTACTTTCCACTCTGAGGATAATAAGCAGCAAGGAATTCCAGTGCCCACTACAGGCTGCCCACACACATAAGTTGATCGTCAGGTGTACGATATTAAATGAACCAGCCATCAAAATATCTGGATGATCTGGGATTTGAATATGAGAAAAATTTTAATCTGACTTATTTAACTGCTGTTTACCTGACAAACGATTTTACACTTAGGCTCCTTTCACACTGCCAGCGACAACGACCAAAAACTAACGACAACGATCAAAAGACTAAAGACAACAACCAAAGAAAAAAACTATTTATTTTCACTAATTTCTTAGCTGTTCACATCAGTCCGAAGAAGACTACTACGATCAAAAGACTAAAGACAACAACCAACGAAAAAAACTATTTATTTTCACTAATTTCTTAGCTGTTCACATCAGTCCGAAGAAGACTATGTACGTGGGATGAATAGGCGATGCAACTCGGAAATCTTTTTCTAGTAGATTCACCCTGGGCTAGAAGACTATTCCTTTATGCTCAACTAAACGCTAGCAAGTGTTCCCACCTTGGTGGTATTTTTTTAGTATGCAATGATACAAAGCAGAGCACGAAAGCATACCGGCTTTGACATCACCTGGGTTAACAAGATCTGTGAATTAGGCAGAGGCTCACATTCGGAAAGTTTACTATAGTCTCCCTTGATTCTCTACAATTTATCTCTGTAGTCTCTACAATTTATTTTCATACTTTTGTCATAGTATAAAAAAGTATGAAAATAAATTGTATTCTGAACATAATGTAAATAAAATTCAACAATTTTATAACAAATTATAAGTAATACTTTTACATGAATAATTTTTCACAATGAAAATAATTGTAAAATCTATAATTAAATACGTGCTCTATTTATCAACATGTTTTAAAAAATAAGCACATAAGAAACATAACTGATCAATACTTTGGTCTCCTAATTGTGATCTAATTTTTGTACAAAATAATCCCACCGTAGAAAAAGCTCTTTCAAATTCGACACTTGTTGGTTTAATAATTATTAAAGAATCATACACCATTTGAATATATTTCCCCCTTACATTTTACTGTTGAAAATATTTTATATTAAATATATTATTTAGTTATATACAGTATAGTTTAATTGTTGATCGCTCACAGTTTATCGGCCACAATCCTGACCTGCACTCATATAAATATTCTTGATTGTGCTGAAGCAACATTGTCTAAACTGCTCCTGGTGTCAGATCTGACATTCAACATTTTAGATGGGCCCACACTCGGTTTTTGACACTCTCTGATATCACAATTCGGTGTCAGGAATTTAATGTCGAAACACAAAAATCTTGTCAATAAGACTCCCCAAGACCGCACAGTAGTGAATAATGATGCACATGCCCTCATAGCCACAAAATGTCTCTACTATTATTCAGTGCTGCCATCGCAGCGACCAGGGCCCAGCAAATATAAACAAAAAAGTATAATATAATTATATTTACCGAATTACTGGTAAAAATAATGTAGAATTACCGGTAACTATTTGAGGCTAAAATTTGCAATTTACAGGTAAACCAGTTTACCGGTATTGCAATCCCTAACCAACACAACAATCACTCACTAGCTTCTGGTCTGCCCTGTGGGCAGTCCCAGTTACACACAACCAGAAAGCCAGCTGGATCGCAGAAGAGGAGACACACACACTAAACGTACTGGAAATGCCCTTTACTACCATTACTGCTAAAGAACTTGCAAACACAATAAAATGCACACACAACTGGAAAACCCCTGGTGTAGATGGCATCCAGAATTTTTGGTATAAACATTTTAACTCTATCTTCATGATTTACTGGCCAAACATCTCTCACATCTCATTCACAAGCCCCTGGTGTAGATGGCATCCAGAATTTCTGGTATAAACATTTTACCTGTTGGTGTAGATGGCATCCAGAATTTCTGGTACAAACATTTTACCTGTCTTCATGACTCACTGGCTAAACAACTCACACATCTCATATACGAACTAAAAGATACACCTCTCTTTCTTACACAGAGTGTCACTTTCATGAAACCCAAGAGCACAAACACTGGAAATCCATCCACAATACAGACCAATTACATGTCTACCAACACTATACAAAATTTTAATATCTTGTATCACCAACAAAATTTATACACACATCAAAGAAAACAACAGTCTCACAGAACAACAGAAAGGCTGCTATAGAAGTCACATGGAGTGCAAAGAGCAGCTGATCATCGACGACAATACTAAAACAAGTACACAGACAACGCAGACACTTACATGCAGCTTACATAGATTATAAAAAGGCATTCGATTCATGGCTAATACAGACACTGCAACTCTATAAAATCAATACCACATATATCACATTCCTACACAACGTAATGCAACACTGGAGAACAATACTACACATTAACATAAATAAAAATCATGTAGCCATAGAACCCATACACATTAGATATGGCATTTTTCAGGGCAATTCCTTGAGCCCACTCTGGTTCTGCTTTACCCTAAATCCACTCTCCAACAAACTGAACACATCAAACTGTGGCTACGGAAATCCACTCTCCAACAAACTGAACACATCGAACTGTGGCTACGACATTAAACAAAACCGAACAACACATTACACACACATCTTTTTTACATGGACAACATTAAATTGTATGCCTCAACACAAACACAATTACAACAGCTATTACAAATCACGCACACATTTTCAAAAGATATACACATGGAGTTGGCTGTTACAAATCACGCACACATTTTCAAAAGACATACACATGGAGTTTGCCTAGACAAATGCAAAACACTCCACATAGAAAAGGGAGTCCTAAAGAGAGCGACCTCACACATTTTCAAAAGACATACACATGGAGTTTGGCCTAGACAAATGCACAAAACACTCCACATAGAAAAGGGAGTCCGTTGGTCTAAACAAATGCAAAACAATCCACATAGAAAAGGGAGTCCTAAAAGAAAGGTTTTACTCTTGAAAATGGGGAGACTATCAAATCCATGGAAGAGGATGAGGTGTACAAGTATTTGGGATTCCAGCAAGCCAGACTCACAGAACAGAAGAAAACTAAACAAACATTGTCAAAGCTATACACCAACAGATTAAATAACATTCTCAAAACATCTGAATGGAAAAAACACAGTGAAAGCCATCAACACATTTGCCATACTTTACTGACTTACTCCTTTGGAATGATACAGTGGCCACAGACAGAACTTGAATCACTCCAATAGTACCCTTTGGAGTGATATAGTGGACACGGACAGAACTCGAATCACTCGAAGAAACATAGTGAAAGCCATCAACACATTTGCCATACCAGTACTGACTTACTCCTTTGGAGTGATACAGTGGACACAGACAGAACTGTACTGACTTACTCCTTTGGAGTGATACAGTGGACACAGACAGAACTTGATACTAACTTACTCCGTTGGAGTGATACAGTGGACACGGACAGAACTTGAATCACTCCAAAGAAAACACTGAACAACACTTACAAAATACCAGAACTATCATTCAAAATCTGCCATAGAAAGAACTACTCTCCCATGCAAGGAAAGAGAACGTGGTCTTATTGACATCCCACATTTACACGACAGACAGATCTATAATCTGAGAGAGTTCTTCCATAAAAAACAACATACATCACAACTACACAAAGCTATTGTCTTGGCAGATAGAAACATGACACCACTAAATCTTCAGAACAACACTCCATGCCAAATAGACAACACTGCACACATACAAGAAAAGAAAACATCCTGGTGTAAAAAGGAACTCCATGGCAGACATCCACATGACTTACAGAAACACTTCATTGACGCCAAAGCGTCAAACAGCTGGTTAGTCAGGGGGGATCTATTTACTGAAACAGAAGGGTTTATAATAGCTATACAAGACCAGGTAATAAACACAAAAAACTACAGAAAATACATACTGAAAGACAGCACATTAACAAATGACACATGTAGGAAATGCCACATAGCACCCGAAACGATTCAACACATTACATCTGGTTGCAAGCTACTTGCACAAACAGATTACCTGCACAGACACAACCAAGTAGCAAACATAATACACCAAAAGCTTGCAACCAAACACAAATTAATGAACACACTTACACCATACTACAAATACATACCAGACACAATCCTAGAAAACTCAACACACAAGATGTATTACGACAGAACAATCCTAACAGACAAAACCATACACCAAAACAGACCAGACATCACTCTCATAGACAAGCAAAACAAAGTTACCTACATTATAGACATCTCAATACCAGACACACACAACATCCAGGATGCATTCACCCAAAAAATTAGCAAATACACAGAACTCTCACAAGAAATTAAACACCTCTAGGGAATGCAAAAGATAGTCACAGTACCCATCATTATTTCCTCAACAGGAGAAATCCTTCACACACTACACAAAAGCCTCAAAACTTTAAATCTACATCCCAAGACATACATAACACTACAAAAAGCATCATTACTCAATACATGCAACATAGTAAGAATGTTTCTCAGCACTGACACAGACAATTAACACACCATTAAACATCACAAAAATAACTGTCTTGATTCATGTCCGATATAGCACTTTGACTCGGAGTTACTCCGTGCCCACATTGATGTACTATAAAATAATAATAATAATAATAATAATAGTCACTGGATCCCTCAGTTTGTTTCTTTCTCAGGTATATTTTATAAGTTTATCTGACAAGTCTAACATTCCATTTCCTTCTCCCGATCTTAGCGAGGTTTTGTGTAGTTTAACGCGCAAGACAGAGACAACCTATGAACATACCCATGAGAGAGAATCTTTTTTTCTCCTTTTTTTCATAGTTTCCTTAGTTTCTTGAACTGATAATATTTCCTTTAGTTTGTTAAAATGAAAACAAAAATATTGATGCACACACAAACGATGACATCCACCCAAACATAGACACAGTTGAAGAGAAGTGAAGAAGGGATGAGCTGAGCCACAGTCAGCCAGTTAGCTAGAGCCAGAGCCAAAGTCAACTAGCACAAAACTCTGTACAAACTGTTGAAAATTCTCTCTTTCCTTTCTCACTCCTCCTATTTTCTTTAAACCTTTCCAATCATGCCAAAGTGAAGAGAATATTCAAAACGAAACTAAACTCTTCATTTGACAAGGGAAATTCTATTTCTTGCATCTCATTGATGTAGAAAACTGTCAAAATAAAATTATTCTAGTTTACTTTAACCAGGACCCATGACCTCCAGTCACTGGATCCCTCAGTTTGTTTCTTTCTCAGGTATATTTTATAAGTTTATCTGACAAGTCTAACATTCCATTTCCTTCTCCCGATCAAAAAGTAATTCAAAAATAATACAGTTTTTCCGATTAATTTCGTTAGCTTTACAATACAAATGAAGTTATTATATTTAATCCATACAATTAATTTAGTTAAAAAAAGTTTCTGATGAGGAACTAAAAATTATGCTTTTTAAGTTTACAAATATTTGTTTTAAGAGAACTTTCTGACAAAATAGAACTCACTAAAACAGCTCGTCTTGCATCATGTGATTCGTTATCTCAGTTGTTAATTGTCTTTTTTTATTACAATCAATCCAAACCTGACAATATTATTATTAAAACTGATAAAATTATAACCATATAAAAATATATTTAAAGTAAATGATAATTAACATATTGTAATGAAAACAAATTATTTACCTAGATTAAAAATAGACGTGCAACAGTTCACTAGTTTTTAGTTTCTTAAAAATGATTTCTAGACGATTAAAAAGTAGACATGTGCATCAGTTCATTAGTTTTTAGTTTCTTAAAAATGATTTTTAGACGATTATTATTTTAAATTCTTGAACAAAGTCTGATTCTAACGTTTGTTTGTGTTATATATCTGATACTTGATACCTGTAAGTGATGTGACATCGTAGTTTCGGATTCCATTTGAAGGAAAAAAAAACACGTCTGTCCGAGACCCTATACTACTTTATGATGAAGTATGTTTTAATATACTCCCTAGTGTAGAATGAAAAAATCTTAAGTCAAAAAAAAAATACAAAAATGATAATATTTTAGTAATAATAATAGATAATTGTAATATATTGTAGAATGAGAATAAGGCCCTAGTCAGAGATTTAGCTTATAGAAAAGAGGGTAGGAAGAATAAGAGGAGGGAGTACAGTTGGAGTTGGGAGGGAAGGAAGGGGATGAAAAAATGTGAAATGAACAAGCATGAAGAGAGCCACTTGAATGGATTGATTCCTTAAATCTTGCTCTTGGCCAATTGGTTATTTGTAAAACAGAAGCTGTTTTGCATAAAACTGCAGCTGTTTCAGTCAACCTTATACTTACAAGGGGAGGTCGCATCTATCGGGTCCGGGATTTAGACAATTTTTATATATGTTAAGCTACAGTCAAATAAGGAGACACGTGTTTGAGCTTTCCTTCGAATGCGCCTCAGAACATGCAAAAATCGGCTTCCAAAAATCTTAATTTTCTAATATCACTATTATATACTATTAAAAACGTCTTGTCCAGAACGTGTGGGCGAGGCCTGATGGTTACGGTCCCCGACTGTTATGCTGTTTGTCGTTGGTTCGATTCTTGAATATTTTTTTTTTTTTTTAAATGTAATTGGAAATACAATGTTTTTATTTAAAATTGCCACGATACTTTTATTTGAAAGATAATTTTTTTTTTATTTTATAAATAATAAC
>AYEL01085727.1:0-67398 GCA_000484575.1 Olivierus martensii
AAAAAAAAAAAAAAATCAAGAATCGAACCCACGACAAACTGCATGACAATCGGATACCGTAACCATCAGGCCACGCCCACACGTTCCAGACAAAACATTTTTAATAGTATATAGTAGTGATATCAGAAAATTAAGATTTTTGGAAGCCGATTTTGCATGTTCTGAGGAGCATTCGAAGGAAAGCTCGAACACGTGTCTCCTTATTTTGACTGTAGATTAACGTATATAAAAATTGTCTAAATCCCGGACCCGATAGATGCGACCTCCCCTTGTTAGTACTAATAAGACCAGCTATGGCACTCCTTACAAAAGTTAGACAAATTTTAGTATTGTATAACTAAGTGAAACCCTTGTCTAAACTTAGAACTAAGCATGATACAGGAAAATGGTTAGTAAGATTTGGTTAAGAACCCTCGTCAGTTAATATTAACTAAATTATCCTAATCTTACAAGCTAGCCTAACAGCTAATTGTCTCTAACACTAAACTGTGTTATGTTAGTAATAACAAGTTTATTAAGGTCAAAACTGATGTATCAATATAAAACTGAGTACATTGACAATTAAAACTAAAAGAGATTAAAAGATTACAGCTAAGTAAAACTAGTACTATATTAAATCCTGAATGCTAAACATGTCTAAATGCTAGCTAACTTATATACTAATTAAACCTAAGACAGAGTAGAAGAAGAAATCTTAGTCAACTCCAGCACCCAGCAGTCCCAAACAAATAAATTCCCTAACATACACAGAATAGTCCCTAGGCAATGCCTCAAGATTGGAGGGGGAAGATAGATGATCTCAGATAATCATAGACAATAAAAGATGGATCTGGTTTAAATCTGGATGTTATATCATCATCCAGATTTAAACCAAGATCTCCAAGATGGTAAAATCTCCAGAATTGAACCTAGATCCTCCAAGATGGTAAGTGATTGCATTACTATGTGGTCATTCACTGACTAAGTTTATGATAAACAGAAAAGGGTTTCTAGTCAATATACTGTGAAAATAACCAACTTTGGAATATCATCATTTATGATCATCATAAGTTGAATGATCAAAAGCAGGGATTGTCTATATTATTATTCTTATTATTATTATTATTATTATAATATTGGGGTATGTCAATGTGAGCACGAAATAACTCCGGAGCAAAAGTGCTATGTCGGACAAGAGTCAAGACATAGTTACTTGAGATGTTTTAGTTGTATATTAACTAACTGTCTGTGTTGCTGAGAAACTTTCTTACTATGTTGCATGTATTGAGTAGTGATGCCTTTTGTAGTGTTATATATGTCTTGGGGTGTAAATCTAATGTTCCGAGGCTTTTGTGTAGTGTGTGGGGAATTACTCCTGTTGAGGATAGAATGATGGGTACTGTTAAAACCTTTTGCATTCCCCAAAGACGCTTAATTTCTTGTGAGAGTTCTGTGTATTTGCTAATTTTTTGGGTGAATGCATCCTGGATGTTGTGTGTGTTAGGTATTGAGATGTCTATAATGTAGGTAACTTTGTTTTGTTTGTCTCCTCCTTCCTTGCGTGGGAGAGTAGTTCGTTCTATGGCAGATTTCGGGTGATGGTACTGGTATTTTGTAAGTGTTGTTCGTGTTTTTCTTTGGAGTGATTCTAGTTCTGTCCGTGTCCACTGTATCACTCCAAAGGAGTTAAGGCCGGTTCCCACTAGTGCGGAACCGCAACGGAAAATCTGCTGATGACGAAAGCAGTGCGGTTTTGACGTCATAATCGCGCGGCAAACCGCACCGCACTGGAATGAATTCTTTTCAACTCTTCTGCAAAGGCAAGAACCGTCGTCTATAATCTGACCAATAAACTTTAACCTATTTTATGATGTATATTAAATAAATACTAATACAAATTTATAGCTTATTAATAAGCAAATAATTATCATAATATATAGTACATCATGATTTTTACCTATAATAATTTTCTCTATCTTTCAATCTAATTTTCTGAATCAAGTTGGAAAAGTAGCCTTGCTATTTTCTTTTTTTATATATATCTTTGACCCAAACAGATCTTTTTGTTAAATTTTCATCATTTTCAAATCCATAAATTTTAGCCGTCATCATTAGATAAACAGCAATTCATGACATATGTCAACGTCCATGTTTTGTTTCGCAAAGACTTTTGGGAGAAACTGAAATCGCAAAGAATTATGGGAAAACGCTTCTGTCAAAGTGAGAAATCACACGGCTGATTTCGCTTGCGGCAGCCGGCGACTGTTTTTATCTGCGTTTTCTACCACAGCGGCTAGTGGAAACCGGCCTTAAGTTAGTATAGGTATGGCAAATGTGTTGATGGCTTTCACTGTGTTTCCCTGATAATGTTTGTTTAGTTTTCTTCTGTTCTGTGAGTTTTGTTTAGTTTTCTTCTGAGTCTTTATTATTATTATTATTATTATTATATAGAACATCGATTTAATATATACATGTATTAAAAGAATTAATACATGAAAAACATACCAAGACCAAAACTATAAATGAATTTTTTTTTAATTCTTGTTTTAATTGATTTAAATATATTAAAAATGTAAAATTATAGCATTTACACCATCACTAAACAGTATTGTAAATCTCTAACTTTTTATTCCATTGATTAGTATTATTAGTTGGCTATCAAAATATCTCAATACCTAATAATCATATTAAGTGGTATTCACAATACAATATATATTTAAGTTATTTAAAATTAATTTACTTAAAATTCTTATAATCAGCACTACAAGCAAGAAGAGAAGAATTTTAAGGATATAAGAAAAATAGCAAGTCACGTTTACTTATAGTTTAAAACTAATATACCTTCAACAAATTTCTGTCTTAACTCATTAACACTTTCTGTAGAAGCTGAAGTACCATAGACTGTATACATATTAATATCTGCCAGAAAATAAAACAGATAAATTTTAATTTAATCTGAATAAGTTCAAAAATTAATTTAAAGATAAATAAAATTTTAACCAGAATTTATGACTAAAATAAATTATTCTGCAATATTGAAATTTAAATATATTAAAATTATTATTCAGACTAATCATTATTTTCTGTTCGAAAAAAATTTGAATAAAAAACAAATTTTTAATAAATATGATATAACATAATAAAACAGGAAGGTACACTATGATGATTCAAAACTAGTCACAAAAGAACTTGAATGTATTTATCCTTTAATTTTTCTCCATTTTTTCAAATTTTTAAACTACAAAATAGAGTGAAGAATATATGAATTTAATGATAAATTTAAGATAATAATATTCAAATTAACCTAATGTAACTCAAATTCACTTACACATACATATGTGCACACACTCATATCCTGTACTAATGGACTTGGCGTATAAACTATATTAGTGACTTAGAATGACATTAGATAATATAATAAATCAATAGTAAAAATTAAATATTGAATTACATTTTAAATTTTAAAACAAACATTGATTATACAAAAAGATTCTTTTGATTGAAATTTGTCACCTTGTTAATATGGCTAAAGCAATGAAATTTTGTAAATTTATAAAATGTTTTTTGTTATCTAGAAAAGATTTTCTTTCACAGTCCAACAAAATTTTTAGCACTATTGATTTAATTTGATTTATTATTGTTATATTTGGAAAAGTCCAAAATTTTAATTATTGGTATTTTAAGCTTTATCTTGAGCAGATAAAATAATTAGTAACTAAATGACTTCCTAAAATTTCATTCTAAATCACTAATATACTTAGTTATATGCCAAGTCCATCCATATAGCATGTGAGTGTGTTGAGCTTGTGTGCATGACAAGTGAATTTGTGATAAGTCAAAATCTGATAATTTGAATATTTTGTTTGTGTTCAAGTTTTTAGTTTATACAGTACCACTAGTCTGGTACTGTATAAATCAATGTTAAGCTTTTTTCCTAAGTTAAAGTGGACATCCTTTAAGCCAAAAGTTTTCCCAAATAAGAATTCTCAGAATTTCACATTTTATAATGAAAATTTAAACCACTCAGAATCTCAGCAGCCATGAGCTCACATTCAAACAATTAGTTAAAATGGAAAATAATAGCTATGATGAATTTGAAGTTGAGAGCAGTGGTTCTCAACCACTGTACCACGGCACACTAGTGTGCCCCCAAACCTTTGAAGATGAGCCGCAAAAAATTAAGAATGAATTGTATTTATGTAATTGTATGAATCATGCAAAATATTAAGAATGAATTGTATTTATGTAATTGTATGAATCATATATATGTATAGTGAAACGTGGTTGGCTGGATATCTCTTTTGCAGTCGAACCACTGTATGGATTTCTATAAATAGAGTATCATTAGAAAAATCTAACCCTAGAATTTCCGTCACAGCCAAAATTTTTTGTTGTTATTCAAAATTTAAAAATTAAGGAATAAAAATTAAATTAAAATTATAGTTTCTTTAAAAATACAAAATACGCAGGTGGTGTTATAACTTAATAAGAGCCACCATTTAATGATCCCCTGTATGAGTATGTCTGCAATCTGAATGTAATAAATAAGAATAAATACAATAATCAGTTAATTAAAATTCGTTGTTAAATCTAAATTATTGTTTAAAATACTTAGGTGTGCCACCAAATTTAAAAATATTAAAATGTGTTCCTCAACAGAAAGATGTGCCACCAAATTTTAAAATATTAAAATGTGTTCCTCAACAGAAAAAGTGCTGCCAAATTTTAAAATATTAAAATGTGTTCCTCAACAGAAAAAAGGGTAAAAATGACTATGTTAGATAGTTAATGAATGGGACCATTGCCTCATTTTGTTATGCGTTAGAGTCAATGGTTTCAGATGCATTTAAAAGTTGTTAAATTAAAAATTTTAAGATGCATTTAGAATTGTTTGTGTGTTTGCAAAAAGATTAACAATTTCCTAACTGACAAAAACAGAAAATTCATAAATAGTCGAAAAGTCCAGAATTAAGAAAGTCCTCAACTTACTTGACTTTCGACAAAGGATTTGAACAGAATCTTATTGTAAGTTGAGAACTACCTGTATACAATAATTATGTAAGTAAAGTTTTCTATATTTAAAATGTAACTAGTAGATTTTCATTTTTTGAACTCTAACTTAATGTTCATCTGTAAACAAAGTTAGTATATCATCAAATATTATATTATGTATATGTATATAAATATTTGATAATTCAAACTTGAAATAACTTGAAGCTTTCTGGTGATCCCAAAAAATTGGACATATCATGAATTCACTGTAAACACACAAAAACATATCTGCAATATCCTCAACTGACTTATACTAAATAAATCAATATATTCAATAACCCCAATTTGATATATTGATAAAGTAATATCCAGATTATTTAGATCCTTTGAAAATTCTTTGGGATAACTATGAATTATCTTATATGCTAAGCGGTCTCCAATTTATATAATGTTTTAGATCTGCCTAGTCCATAAATTTTATAATTTTAAAATTTAAAATGCATTTACTGGGAGTAACAGAACTTCTTCTTTCTATTTCTTGAATACATTTCAAAACAAGAGAAGGTGCTGTTTGTTGATTATGATTGAACTGACCAGATAAATCCTTTCCAAATATACCTGAAATGAAAATTTTTAGCCAAAATAATTAGGTTTTCTTCAATTAAAAGAATAAAAAAACATTAATAAAATTTCACCTTACCTGATATAAGACCTAACCTATTATTAATTTTATCTGTACAACAAGGTGGCAGACCTGTTGCTGCACAAGTTCGATGAAATATCAAACCACAATCTGTAAAATAAAGATTTTTACATTATTTAGAAAATCAACACTGTATTTATTGATAATTAATAGATTTAGTTTTTAAAGTTTTTTGTGATTTTGCAGAAATAATATAAAATTCTGTTATTGTTCTGCAATCATTATTATATTTAGTTCAAACAGTTTACCAGATATTAATCTGATCACTACTGTCGCAAATAATGTTAGTGTATCCAGAAGGATTTAAGTATGATTCAAGTATTTTCTCCCAGATATCAAGGCAATCCATAAATTCATTAAGAAATACATTTTTAACAGCTGTAGGTGAATTTATAAGTGGTTTCATTTAATTCTTTTTGTCTGATACTTTCAAAAGAAGTCTTAACGACTTCTTTTGAAAGTATTCATAATTTTCCACCAAATTATCATGTAATTAATTAATTTGGTTTTGCTTTCGAAATTTTTTGTGCTCAAAACCTAATAATACAATTCATAAAACAGAAATCTCTAAATATTTGTAAAGCATCTTTAACACTATAGCTTTTTAGCACTTCATGTTTTTATCAATAATCTTTAATACTTACATACATAACAGGAAAAGTTTTTTAATTAATTAAAACGTTTTCAGCCTATCTTAGAGGACCTCATTAGTATTCTCTTACAGAAACATATATTTTAGAATATAGTACTAAAGAACGCAATTAGTTCTAAATTCTTTAGAACAGGTTTCCGCTTTTTTTAAATCTGAAACACCGCTAAAATAATTTAAAAAAACTTTTAAAAGTCATTATTATATACAGCTCAAAGTTAATAAAAATTTTCCACATATTATTCTTTGCACACCAGTGCCATGATAGGGGAAGGTTTCTGGGTCATTATTGTTGATTATATCCATTTTTCTTCTTTATTCAATTTCAATGGCTTCTGTAGTGTTGCTGCCTATGTTGGATACGATAGGTCTTATTATATTGATATTATCCCAATAAACGGAGAGGTCTTCTTCATATGCTTTAGTAGGCAAGGCAATAGTTAATTTATCATTTTCTATATACAAATCATACAGACACATCTATAAGAGGAAAAGTACCATCTTTGCAAATTTAAGTAATGACAAAGACAAAGTGAGCAATATGAGAAGATCAGGAGTATATGTGATACCAATCTATAACAATACCCTACAAACGGCTGAGCAATATATAGGTAGAACAAAAAGGTGTCTTAGTACTAGAGTTGAGGAACATAAAAAAAAGATATAGAAAATGGTAAATTAACTATTGCCTTGACTCCTAAAGTATATGAAGAAGACCTCTCTGTTTATTGAGATAATACCAATATAATAAGACCTATCGTATCCAATGTAGGCAGCAACAATATAGAAGCCATTGAAACTGAAAAAAGAAGAAGAAAAATGGATATTATCAACAATAATGACCCAGAAACCTTCCCCTATCATGGCACTAGTGTGTAAAGAATAATATGTGGAAAATTTTTATTAACTTTGAGCGGTATATAATAATGACTTTTAAAAATTTTTTTAAATTATTTTAGTGGTGTTTAAGATTTTAGAAAAATGGAAACCTGTTCTAAAGAATTTAGAGCTAATTGCATTCTTTATTACTATATTCTAAAATATCCACTGAGTAAGAGAATACTGATGAGGGACTCTAAGATAAGTCAAAAACATTTTAATTAATTAAAAAACTTTTCCTGTTATTTGAGCTATGTAAGTATAAGGCAACCGTACTAATATTAAATAACTTAATACTTATAATTTAATACTAATATAAATAATTTAATACTAATATTAAAGGCAACCTTAACATTTTGTTTTTCCATTACTGATAGAGATAATGTCTTTAACTTGTGTTCTGCTAACTAATAAAATTAAGCCTAATTAATATGCAAAAATAATATCATATTTAATTTTTGTCAAAATCTTTTGAAAATTTTTATAATTTATTACATTTTTTATTCTCTTTCTAACAATGTAAGTAATTTCTTTTAATTTTACTTTTTATCAGAAGTTTTCATTATATATGAGATATATATTGTGAGATCCTGGAGATCCCAGGTAGACTCCCTTGTTTTATAGAAATAATTACAGAATTATATTAAAAATTTAATTATAAAAACTGTTAAAACAGAAAAAAATTATAATTGATAAAAAAAAATGATAATTTTTTTTGAATTATTTTTTGAATTTTTAATGAGAAAATTAATCATTCCATCGGACGAGGAACTTCTCTTAATTCCTTGTCAAGTATGGAAAAGTTCCTTGTTACAAAGTCAAATAAAAACGGACTTCTTTGTGGAAGAGAAGAGATCAGAGGAAGAAAGAGGTTCAGCAAAGTCAGAATCAGAGGAAGAAAGAAGTCAACAGTTTTTCTGAAACTCAAAAATAATAAGATGTAAGTTTTTACGATGGGAGTTAAACCCATCCTTTCGGCGGTAGCCAACGGAGGCAAGAGACAATGGATAATGGCGAAGTATGAATGACGTTCAATGGTAGTATACAACAAAGATAAGAAAATAAGAAATGTGAAGTGTGAATGGAGTGGACAATAGACATTTAGGATTTGTGTATGGATTACTCCAACATGAAGTAGTGTACGATCGACAAAAATCTCTCTTGGTTATGCGGAAGGTGACAGTGAACCCACTTTCTTTCTCAAAACATCGTGTTACTAATCAAACAATTTTGTAATATTAATAATTAGATTTAAGTAGGTTTAGGTAAACAGAGTTAGGTTTATTGTAGAATTAGGTTGCTCAGTCCTGAGAAAAATTTTATAATGCATACTACAAATTTTTACTGTTACTCATCTTGTTAAGAGTTCTAAAACTAAAAACTTTCTTTCAATTTTTGTTTTTGTTGTTGCACAACAAAATAAAAAAATTGAAAAATATTAAATAGATTAGGCACAAAAATTTAAAATGTGTGTTTCCTGTGTGTTCCTTCCTTATAGGGAACTCCAGGACTGAGGAGGTTAAATCATTTATATCTTATTGTTAACTTCTATATGTACATAAATACGCTTATATTTTTGTTTATAATTTGGTTTCCAAGTCAATCTTTAATCCTGGACCTCTGCATTGCAGATCCGCATGCCGAAACATGTCGTATAACGGCCAAATTCTGACATTTTTACCAGTGCAATGCCTCCGCAATCCTCACAATATATATAATATATGAGATTGATAAAAACACGATTTTTTTTATATGAAGATTTAGCTATCCAACAAAATAATTGTGGTCATTGGATAGCAACAGGACTGCTGAATAAAATAAGCCATAAATGATGAAAATTAGACCATATTTAAAAAAACAATTAATATGAAAATTTTGATTAATGAATATTTTAGATATTCATTAATCAAAATTTTCAGTTTTTAATTTATTTGGAAATGAACACAGGATACACTTCCCACTCTTTATAAAACAGAATAATAGAGCATAAAAAAACACTGCAGGAAACAGTGAGAATACATCGCTATCACAAAGAATTGCTAACTATGAATAAACTGGGATGATGCTAAAATTATTAGGAAAGAGCGTAACACACTGAAGAGCAGAATAGCGGAAACAATCAGCATAATGGATAAGAAATTAAAAGGATGTAATGTAATTAACATCATAGAACCTAATACAATTAGTCCAGCATGAATTTGGTGCCAGAAAAAACAAAAACTGTAATCAACCATAATGTAATACCTGAATAGTATAGTGATGTCATCCATAACAACGATAATTTTTTAATAGTTATACATGTAGACTTTAATTTTAACGTTTTTGTTTCTATAAATAACTAACTTAAAAATCTTAATTTAAATTAGTTCTTATATTCTATATTCGATGTTTTATAACTAATTAGTGGTGGAACTACAGTGTGCGGGACTACGCAATGCAGGGGCTCAAATCCTTTTTGTTTGTAGTTTCTTTACCCTTTTTTAAATTAATAACATAATACAATAATAATTTAAATGCATCATGAAAAGAGTAAAACATGAATTCATTGAATCAGAGCAGTGTGGCAGAGGTAGGAGAAATAGCCAAAAATATGGAAATAAAAGCTATGATTGGAGATTTTGCAAATTTAAAATCCAGGAGGAAGAATTTTAAATTTTAAATATATATTTTTTTTTCTTTGATAATTTTCAATTGTGTTATAAATGATGCAATTTTGTTCTTTTCTAATACAAATATCTAGATAAAATTTTTTTTTATTACAATAGGGACCCAAATAATATTTTGTGGGAGGGCCAAAAATGTTCTGCCACTGTAACTAGTTAAAGTTTGTACCACTGAAGAGGGCTATGAATATGCCAAAAGCACTTCGAATTAACCGAATAAAAAAAAATATATATAAAATTTGAGTATAATTAAGATATATTAATATTCCTACTTATAGAGCTGTAAAAATATCGCATTAGTAAAAATCGGCATACTGGAATTCATTAGAATATCTTAAATTTTTTTACAAGATAATAGTTGCAACTGTTCTTATATGAACATAATAAAAATTTTATTCTCAGAGTTTTCTCTTTAAACTTTGCAATAAATCTTCAATAGCTTTTACCATTTCATGGTCAACATTATTGCTTTGAAAATTTTGCAACTCATCAATAATATGTAGCAGATCATTGAAATTGTTCAAAATGAATGAAAACTTATAATTTTCATTCAGCCTTACCTAATTGACGAATTGCAAATTTTTTTTGACAAATGCAAAAACTTCCAATTGTTTGTTAACTGTAATTGAAAAATTGATTTTAGGCACAGGAATTACTCATAAATTGATTTAATATGCATGTTCTGATGAAAAATAAGTTGATGAATCTGGAATTTCAAATTCTTAAATATACTGAATGACATCTGATAATTTGGAAAGCTTTCTTTCATTAATATACTGTTCATTTGTCTGAATGTTCTTCACCATAGCAAGTAGTAGAAAATTATTTTCTCATGAAACTTTTTTATTGTTTGGTGATATGTGATATGAACAATATTTTTCTTGTGTAGTCAAAAAACTGGAAATTTGGGAAAAATTAAAGGAATTGCCTTTTTTTCAAATTCTTGTTTTTTAATGGTGTACTAATCAATTGTCCAATCTTTTCATCACAGCTTGATGATCCAGTCAAAAAGATAAGTAATGTAGTTCACACCTATATATGCAAAAATTAAAACAATGTAATGAAAATGCACTAAAAAATTATAGTATATCTAAGTATTATTTTTATCTTAATATTTTGCATTGGAATAAAATCACATCATTGGATAGCTAAAATCCATTTTTGAAGTAACACTTGTCTTTTGGAAAAGATTAGGTGCTAACATTTGGACAATTTTGATAATTCCCATGAAAGAAAGGAACACAGCACAGCAGAAAGAACTGAAATAAATGTTTATTTTATAATTTTTAATACACCTATATTATAAGGTGAATTATAATATATTTAATTAACCATATCATTTTTAAGAAATTAACTTAATTAATAGACATTATGATTAAAAATTAGTTTTGTTATAATCACAATGCTCACTGCTACAGCAAATTAATTCATCATTATAATGCATAAACTGACAGTAGAAGCTGCATCATGTAGAAACTTAGTTTATTGTTAGTATTAAAATATTCCAATGGCAATTTGAGCAATAATACTTATCAATTAAATTGGTATACTATTATTCCCAGAAAATAATCTATTCAGTACTAGGCTGAACCATAATATAACAATGATATAGTAACAAATCAATTTCTCATCTTTAAAGAAAAATCAATGTATAGAAATCAAATTTATGCACTTAATAGCTGTTAAAAATAATTGGAGCAATCACAAACAAATAACATTCTGAGAAATAAATGAAACTTTTGATATGAGAGAGAGAAAATGAGAGTCACACACAGATATGGAATCATGATATCCTATAAATGATGACACTGTGGGGAAAAAAAATACATTTGTAAGAATCTGCAACAGCTGATAAAAACGTCAGAAGCCTGATACCAGGAGCAATTTAAGTTCATGATGCTCCAGCACGAACAATAAACAGAACTAGGCTGAGAATTCCAAATATAAGGTCGCATAGGTAAGAGGCACAGAGATCAAGGATGAAGGATCAGGGCTCGACAAACCCGGTAGCCAAGTAGCCAATTGCTACCAGAATTTCCATTTTGGCTACGCTTACAAACAGGTGGTAGCTATTTGGCCACCAGCTAATGCAAACAGCTGATTCTAGGGACTCTATTGTAAAGAAGGCCGTAGTCCTAATTATATTTAAAATCTGAACCTTTAGGAAAATTTCAGGCACTGTATGCTTTAAATTTATTACAATATTGTTTAATGTTTTTATTATGATAGCTGAGCGCCTAAACGAATCGCTTTGTTTACATTTCGATCCCAACCGCCATGTTTTCTCCAAACTCTCTCTTACTGGCTGCTGGATATCGTCTTCCGTAGCAGTCAAAGTGTATTTAAATATATTCATTTAAAAAAGAGATGATAAAAAACTACATAAAACATAAAATAAACACAACAAAGATTTAAATCTTTATCGTGTTTGTTTATTTTATGTAGTTAAGTCTCCTGTTCTAATGTAGCAGGATTAGTCATGTTGTAGCAGCTGAAGAAGAAGCCAAGTGCATTGAAAACATTACTGAATAAAATCTTTTGACTGCTAAAGGCTTTTGTGTATTATTATTTTAACAGTAAAATACACTAAAGAACTAATTATATAGGCTATATATACAGTGGGTGATCAGTTAACGAACATAATCCGTTCCAAGAAAATGTTCGTTATCCGAATGTTAACACAAAGTTTTATATCAATTTCAGACGATCAGAAAATAACTCATCACATAACAATGCAGGATAGGATTATAACATTTATTTTATCATATACAAAAAATTTGGACAGTATTTATAAGCAATAAAAAATAATTATGTTGATTTCAAAAAATATTTCAAGTTTAATCAAATATATCTATAAAAGAGAGTCAATAATTAAAGAGATATATAAGTGGAATTATCATCCTTCAAAATATATCAGATCAGATTTATTAATGTTAACACAACAGTTATTAATGTAAACACAAAGTTTTATAGCAATTTCTGACGATCAGAAACTAACTCATCTCGTAACAATGCAGGATAGGCTAATAACATTTATTTTATTATATACAAAAAATATTGACAGAATATTTTAAAATTATATGTAGGTACAGATCATGGAGACAAACGATATATATTAGTGGTCTCAAACTCAAATTGCTTGGCGGGCTGAATGCGTCATTCGAAAGGAAATGAAGAGCCGAATATTTTTTAACAAAATTATAATGAAAGGACAATATTTATTTGTAATTACTTTCATTTTTTCTTACAAAGGACGATATATATTATTGGTCTCAAACTCAAATTGCTTGGCGAGCCGAATGCGTCATTCGAAAGGAAATGAAGAGCCGAATATTTTAAACAAAATTATAATGAAAGGACAATATTTATTTGTAATTACTTTAATTTTTTCTTACAAAGATAATAAAATCAATAAAGTTATTTTCAAGAAGATTCTTCTTGAAAATAATTTTATATAATTATGAGATCATAAAAGTTTTATTAATGTTAAACTGTAATAATTTTCCGACTGTAGTAGCGTGTATTTAAACTAACGATGTATATATCGATACATCGATGATTTAAACAAATAGCTAAAACATCATATACAAACATGCATATTACAACTGTATATATGTACTGTAATATACAAATATGCGATATTAATGTTATAAATGCAGATAGTGTAATAACTTATAATTTAACTTTTAAAATTAGGGAACTGATTTTTCTTTTCTTTTCTGTATTTCTGTAATGGTTATTACAATGCTCGCTGCACAATTCACCATTTTAGTAATAATCAGAACATAAAACAGTAAAAGCACATAAGCAAATACAGTATCCATTTCAGATTTGCAACTCGGGTGACGTCATGTGCGGAACTGACCAATTTAGCATCGTTAAATAGGCATACTGTGTCTACCTGTATCGTGGTAATTGGTAAATATATAATCATATTAATATAAGCTTTCTAGGTTTATAGTAGTACTTTATATTATTTATAAGGAAGGTTCTGTATTTAAATCATCAAATTATTTTTCACATATATAATCGAAAGTATACTAATAAGCTTAAATTAATATTTATTAACCCATATTTTGTAAAATCCGTTATGAAATCTGATTTATTTCATACCGCATTGTTATACATTTTCTGAATACAGTATTCAATATAAAATATATTTTATTTTAGTACTGAATAATTTATGCTTAATTCTTAGATAAATACAGTCAAACCCATGGAGGTAAGAGTTAGATGGAGATGGCATGCCTATTCAAGCTAGCCAACAAAATTGAAGCCAGGGCGGAACTTATCCGCCATATTGGTATACATAAAACATCGTCAGTGCTAATGTTATTCTATGTAGATAGAAGGATTTTTACGACGTATTTTTAGCCAGGAAACACGCCAAGTTGTGCTGCCGTTGGTTGTAACAACCGAAGTGGTAACAGAACAGCAAATGGTAATTGTGCAATAGCACTACTTTTGCCGTAGGAGTTAAAATTTAGTCACGTGACAGGAAATAACGTCATCAGGGTGCTTAATCTGACCTCTGCTAATGGTGCATGCACAAAAAAATCAAAAGTAAAAAACTAAAAAACAGGCTAAATTAAAATACCGTGCCTCATCTACCGTCGGGTCGCCGCCATGACAGTAGCAGCGCACCGGCGCCTCACGTGATTATACCGCCCTGGGGTCTATGCTGCTCTTAACAAAAATTGTCCCTCTAGAAAGACTATTTAACGTCACTAAGCAAACGTCGCTTCTGATTGGTTGTGCCGCTAGAAAGACAATTTTCTCGTTCTAAGTCGATGTTGCAGTACTTTTAAAGAGATAATTTAGTCAGAGACAATTTTTTGTCTCTTAAAAATTCTCTCTCTGGAGAGTGATAGTCTTACCTATCTCTCAGAAGAGATAATCGACATTTATATGTTTTGAAAGAAGAAATAATACGTAATTTCAATCGGAATAAAATATTTAAGGACTATTAAAATATTTGGAGTGCTTTGGGTGATCTATTTAAAAAAAATTAATTATTAATTTAAAAAAATGAAATTGTAGCATTGTAAGGAATTAGATCTAAATTTACACATATTGAATAAAAGACACCTTTTTCAATTAAAATATTTCGGCGTTGTAGTTTTTCTCAGGTAGAGGATTTCAACAAAATATTGAGTATATAATTTTGATTACCAATCAACACCTCAAGAAACTTGTCGATTGCGTCGTTCTTTTATACGTGAGTGACGAACATTTTCGCATTCGCTCATTTACATACTTATACGTAACAAGTTCAAAGTTATTAGTTTACAGAGTAATTCATTCATGTCATTATCTTTACAATTAATTTATGTATCGAACAAAAATACCGATACGGATCATTCTTATTTTCACATATCAGTTCAGTGGTAAGTATTATGTAGATAAGAGGACACCATTAACCGGGATAGCTCTTCCGGATACGGGTTCCGATTCCGTATCACGTGATTGCCAGCTACGACGGAGAGCGTGGAAATAAGTTAACTTTTAAACTAAAATATAATACGTTAGCATATAGGAAAATAATGATAAATAACAGAGTGCATAATAAAATAAAAATAGGACAGGTCCAAGTTAACTTCCTCACAAGTATGCATGATGAATTCGTTCATGTCAGTTGTCCATTTCATGCGTTGGCGTGGTTTTCCAGCCTTGGTGGTCTCCGGTTGAGTTTCCAGGGAAACACTTTGGCTGGTTGGGCTCTGATGTGGTGACCCATTTTCTACTGTGGGTATTTGTATTGCAGTAGCCTGTCTTGGGTTGGTGCTGCTTTCGCCACCAGTGGCCAAGGGAGACTGTAGTAAACTTTCCGAATGTGACCCTCTGCCTAACTCACAGACGCGGACCTTATTAACCCGGGCAACGTCCAAGCCAGTGTGCTTTTGTTTTCTGCTTTGTATCATAGTAAACTAGAAAAAATACCACCGTGGTGGGAACACCTGTTAGCATTTAGTTGAGCATAATGGAATAGCCTTCTAGCCCAGGGTGACCCGGGGATACCTGCTAGCATTTAGTTGAGCATAGTGGAATAGCCTTCTAGCCCAGGGTGACCCTACTAGAAAAGGATTTCTGACTTGCATCGCCTATTCCGCCCACGTACACCCCTCCGCCACTTTGAGGCAGCTTAGCAGGATTCAGGAGGGGGTTATTATTATTATTATTATTATTATTATTATTATTATATGAATTAAAAATATATTGTAGATATAAATATCAAGATTTTCATATATCAAGTGATGTTATATGAAATCTCATTTCTTTAAAATATTTATGAACATTGTAAATAATCTTTCTTCCTTGGCAATGAATTGATTTTCCATATCCCAAACTTTAATACATTACATCATAAACCAAAATAATTTGAACCAAGAAAATGAAATTTAGTATATTTTCTGTCACTGACAAGACTGTTGATAAGTATTTGCTTCTCATTGGCTGAAAACAAATGGAAACTCTTAAGTACAGTAAGACCCCATTCAATGTTGTGATATGTTCCAAAAAAAAAAAACAAGCACTAAATGAAACAGCATTAAATGAGGTCATCTTAATTCATAAATAATGGTTATATGTGAAACAGGACAGTGAATAAAAAATATGCGTACCTTGTTTTTTATTTTGTAACATGAATTATTACTATTGTATTACATTAATTAGAGACATTTTTTAAGAACAAAAGGCAATAATCAGATTGTAGTAGACTATAAACAATGAAAAAATATCTATGAAAGAAAAATATTGTAACTTTAAGGAATTAGTTTGAATTGGCAGCATTCAGGTTAAAACTAAAATGGGATAATTGTTACTTTTATTAGTTGTAAAATAATGTTAATGACTAATCATAAATATGAACTGTGACAACAACAGACTTTTGTATGTATTGTACTGCACTGATATCAAAAGCACTGCAAGATGGCATAGGAATATCAAAGCAACAAATTTGTGCAATATCAGATTTATGTGAGTAATCTGAAATTGCACAAATTTTAATGGTTTAAAAAACTGTATTTTATCAAAACAGCATTAAATGGAGCAGCATTATCTATATTAAATATAGATAATCTGTCTATAGTGATTATCAAATTTTTTACAAAAATATAATTTTCAAAAATTAAAACTTCTTTTAAATCAATTTTAGGATTATGTTATCCTAGATGAAGGCCATAAAATCAAGAATCCAACGAAAACAACAAAAGCTGTTCATGCTATCCCAGCTAGAAATCGTATTGTATTAACTGGTACACCTATTCAAAATAATCTTAAAGTAAGTGAAACAGTTTTTAATTTGTAATTTAGAAATTTCTTTTAATTTAAAAGCAAATTTAATAATATAAGAGTACAGATCGACTATCAAAAATCCGGCAACCTTCGAACCTGAGGATTTGCTGGATTTTTTGATGTATATACCGGGTGTTTTTCTTGAAACCGAACACTCTGATTTTTGGCATCGAGCCAATTACCTGGGCTGCAGCCCATAAAGACCATGTCTAAATCCGCCCCTGCATCAGTAGAATAATCAGTAAAATGTTAATTATTGGAATCTAACGAAAAAATAAAATACAGCTTAGGTTAAGTTATTTGATTGAGCCGCTATATCTCACAAAGGATATACTATATCTGGCGGGGGTCACTTATAGAGTCTATCACAGGCTGGACAATACTTATGATGGGGTCAACCGGATGGTTGAAGGATGGGGCTCAACGGGCCGGGGCCGGACCTATCCTGAAAAACTGGAGGTATGGGACCCGGATCCTCCAGGGTGGTAAGCCACAGCTTTACTATGCAATAGAATACAGCATAATTTCAGTAAACAGTACATTAAATCTTGTTTATATGTGCTTTTATCACAGCTGAAATATTTTTGAACATTATGGCTTTTCATATCTGTCGTTCATGTGCTGTAAAATAAAGGGCATTACTTGTAATATGTAACTCATGGTGTAACTGTGAGATTTAAATTGTGTTTAATATTAGGGAATTCTTGTATGCTATATGTCCTTAATTTGTAGCAACTGAAAACATTATGATTTTAAAAATACAAAAAATTAGTCAAAAATTTTCCAATTTTTGATTATTCTTTGTATTTTTAAAATCATTTTTGATATGTGCTAATTCCAAAGCCAATTCCCTTCTTCAAAATTTTTTCGAAAAAAATTAAATATTGTATACAGTATATATACCGGGTGTTTTTCTTGAAACCGAACACTCTGATTTTTGGCATCGAGCCAATCCGTTTTTCAATCTTGTCATCAACTTTGATATTCTTTGCGTGTGTGCTGTTTTTGAGTCGATTCATTGAACATTAAATGGTGTTGCCAGACAATGCCATTGACATGTTGTTTGAGTCATCACTGCAAAAAAGACACATAGACGGACATAGTTATAGAATTCCAAAGTAAATCCTCTCAAAAAATATGCAATGCTTCTGACAGCTGCATATGTCTACCATGATGTATGAACAATACTTGAAGGGTTCCCCAGAAAAACATTCCAAGCACCAAACTGTAAATTCAACATAAGCTAAAAATAAAAGCATTTTCAGTCTATAAATTTGCTTTAAAATTTATAAACTGAAAATGCTTTTCTTTTTAGCTTATGTTGAATTTACAGTTTGGTGCTTGGAATGTTTTTCTGGGGAACCCTTCAATTTTCTGTCAATAAAATTATGTTGTTACCATTAATAGGCCCAAAAAATTTCAAATTGATTTTAACGATATACTTTACCTGGTTTTACCAACGTGCAAGTCTCACTTTTGAGTTGGCTACCATGAAATTTGCAGTGGTAGCCAATTGTCTACTCAACTTTTTGAAATTTGTCAAGCCCTGAAGGATTGACTCAACCTAACTATAAAGTTTAACAAAATAACTATTTATTTAACATAATAAAATCTAACAAAGTGAAGCAAGCAATAACATACAATTGAAGCAATGATATGAACTAAAGTAATACAGTGAAACCCTGATTTTGAAACTTTTCGGGGACCGGCCCGAAAAGTCGAACGAGCCGGGAAAACGCACGAAACGGGAAACTCTGATGACGTCATAATAAAAAAAAAGTTCGTTGAAATGTTACAAAAAATACTGTACATTATTAAATACTGTAATAGAATGCAAAAATAATATTAATTGTTTAAACTTTACGTCAGATAAATAATAGTGCACGTTATATATCGAGAAGCACGGAGTATTTTTAAATAGCGAATAATTTTGGGTGAATACAGTAATTTAAAAATTAAAAGTACGCTATACTTAATAAATCGATCATCATTAACTTAAATTTCATACAACTTGACAATATTTATACGAGAATAAATATTTATTTAATGTAAATAACGTAGTAAAAAACTTACAATGTACTGTAAAAACTTTTATGATTCTAACTTTATTTACATACGCTATCTACATTTTCGAAAAAAAATTTGTTATTTTTCCTTGTTTTACTTTTTCTTTGTGTAATTTAAATAAGTCAGCTTCAATTATAGACAAATAATTTAAATTTTTTTCTTCATTCTCAAAGGCCTGTAAATATTTTCTCACTGTTCTTAGCCCAGTTAAAGCTGAAATGAAGGTAGGTATTTCTGTGTCTTCGTCACTTTCTTCAATTTCTTCTTCAGATTTACGATCTTCATTAATAAGGTCATCAATTGTTTGAGTTTCTGAAGTCAGAACATCTGAATCGCAACCCACGAAATTATCGAAGTCAAAATCATAATTCTCAGTTTCAACATCTATTTCGTCACCTATATCAATCATAGGTGGTTCAACCGTAGAAGTAGCGATTCCACACTTTTTGTTCCTTTAAAAGTTTTCAGTCAGTCACTCAAGTTTTGTTCCTTTAAAATTTTCTGCTTCCTCCAATATTGATGTTTTTTCTGCCAATGAATAAAAATTTCTTTTCTTAAAACTCATTTTTTACCAATAAGTAAGTCAGTCGTACACGTAAGAGAGAACAACTCAAATGAATGTACTGAACCGTTGATTGCTAAAATTTGCTTGTGGATTAGTCCAAACAGGAAAGGGAGAGTCAGAATAAATGTTAAACAGATGCGTGGGAATACTGTAAGTTGCGGTTTCACATCGTATAGTACAGTTTAGTAAGAATACTGTTCTTTCAATCATTCACAAAACCGAATTTCTTTTTTTACAACATCGAAACTAACCAGGTGGCATTCATAATTACAGTATACATTTTTAATTTTCTTATTTTAATGGATGATGAAATTTTAAATACGATTGTCGTTCCCTCGTTCCTACTTTATTTAGGCTATCTCCGAAATTACAAGTTAAGTTTTCTCATATTGCTGTCAAAAGTAAATTTACAGTTCTATTTCGAATACTGTTTATAAATAATTAATTTTTAACTACAAAACAAAAGTGAAAAACCAAAAATGGAATGACATTTCCGTAAAATTTTTGGATGTAGGAAGCGGGAAAAGTTATATAATTAAAACGTAGGAAGAGGGAAAGTTTTACATTGCAAGTATAGGAAAATGTTCGGACTTCCGAAAATAGACGTTTAAAGCGGGAAAGTCGTACGATACGGGAACGCACGAGCGGGGTTTCACTGTACAACGATTCTTAATCTAATACATTTTCAGAGAGAGAAAGAGTTCTGCTACCAACCACACAATACCTGGGAAAGAGAGTTCAAATCTGAATGTCCATTATTCACAATGTTCACCTTATACACAGTTCACATATTTCTTTGAGTTTTCAGTTCTTGTTCTATTATTTCCATTATCCATTATTCGTCCACCATTGGCTATCGTCATTGTTGTCTTCATTATCGTCCATTATCATTGTGTCTGTCAGCTGTCGTACCCGACAGAATGAGTTTTGTTTCCCATCTTGGTGCTTACATTGCTCTTTATTCTCATACTTCCAAATTATGAACTATTCTCTTCTCTTTCTGTTGGCTGACTAAAGCTGTCTGTGTGTGCATGTGTTGCTATGGAACTCTTAGATTTTATATCACTTTTGGACAAAGAAGTTTCTCACGGTTTTGAAGAAGGAACTTCCGAACATGGGAAGTATTTCACATTTTTAATAGTTCTGCATTGATATCATTTATTTTATTTTAATTAATAAAAATCTATAAAATTTAAGTTTTAAAAATGTTTTAACAAAGTCGTTTTGAGAGTGCCATCTGTGGGTCCTCAGAACCTTACACATTAATGCAATCAGGATTTGAATAGAGATGGTGTTGACCTTACCAGGGTTGTAGAGTCGGATGGCAAATGATCCAACTCCGATTCCACCTTTTTAAAAAAATCCATCTCCAACTCCCTAAAATTTGTAAGGTTTGACTCAGACTCTGGGCAGTTTAAAATTCCGACTCTAACTCCACCCAGAAACCTCAGACATCCCAACTCTGCAACCCTGGACTTTACTCTATGATTTTTATCTGTGGGGATATATGAAAAATGCTGTTTATGTGGATCCCTGACCAAGATCTGCCAGAGTTACAACAGAGTATTGCTGCTGCCATCATAACCATTCTGTCCAGTATATGTGAAGAATTTGATTTTCACGTGGACATATGCCATATGACATATTGTTTCCACACTGAATATTTGTGAATCTTTGCAATGAAAGTAAAACTGAGAATTTTTCTGTCCACTGATACCTTATGTATTCTATCTTAAGTAGTTACTTTTATACCAAATGTAAAGTTGTTTCATTTTTTTTGACTTATCTTGTATATATATATATGCATACAATTATATCCATACATACATATTTGTGTATATATGGACACACCTCCTCAAGTTACAAACATTTATACTTATTAACATGCTATTTTATTTTCAAATTTTAGAAAATATCAAAAATTCTTAAAAATTAAAAATTATCATATTAATATTAAATGCCCTAACAGCAAATAAAATGTAAAATTACTTTTATGTAATATATTACAGCAGTATTTCAAAATAAAGTTTATACCAAAAGATTTCGCTTTATATAATCAGAATTTTTAATCAACATCCCTGAAATAAATTTCTAATTTGCTCAATTATGGCATTTTACATAATACAATATACACAAAGGTTTCAGTACAAGTTGAGAATACCCAATTCAAAATGCTAGGGATTGTGTGTGTTTCAGATTTTGGAATACATGTTATGGTGGAATTTGAAAAAAATGAGAAAATATTTAGACTACTGGTAAAAATATCTAAATTAGGATATAAAAATATTTAGACTACTGAAATAGAATAATAAGTACTTGATACAATAGAATAAAAGACACAAAGTTTATTCAACTGCAGTACTTTCGTTACAGCATAACCATTTTTACAGTGGTTTCCAAAATTCAGAATTTTATGAATGTTGGAAATTGTTGAAAATGGTTATGCTGTAACCAAAAGTATTCCAGTTTTAATAAACTTTGTCTCTTTTATCCTACTGTATCAAGTGCTTATTATTCTATTTCCATTTAAATATTTAGACTTTTAGAAAATTCCTTTTTATTTGACAAACAATAATATGAATGCAACAAACAATGTAAATGTATTCATTGATCACTATCGAAAGAATCTTATCACTGTTATCCATAGAATTATTACTATTGGACCTTTATACATTTTTTAAATGATAATTACACAACTTAACAGAAAATAAGGAATTACAGAATCCTCACACTGACAATATTTGACAGTACTAAATCATGACAGTGTGCCATAACTATTTAAGCACTATTGTAGCATTTTTCATGATGCAAATTATGGAAACAGTTCTATCCCAAAGAACACTTCAGCTGTGAAAAAACAGTTATAAATTTTGGAATATTTTGGATTTCAGAATTTTGAATTGGAAATATTACTCAACCTGTTACTACTGAATTATGTGTAAAAATAGTTTTTGAGTGTTATGAATAAAATTTATGGGTGAATTATGTTTGTAACCTGAGGGCAGACAGAATATTGAAAAAATAAGAAAAAAAACAAATACCTTGACAGAGTAAACCTTGATGAACTAAACCTCTGAGAAATAAATGGCACTTATCACATTGCAAAAGAGATGAGAAGCTATGTTCCAGTAATCGATGTTGGTTTGCTGTTGAAAATACTAAAACAAGAAGTTATTATTTAATATGCAATTTATTTCTTATAAGCATAGATATTTATATATTAGGAATTAAATTGTAAAATAATGCAAGATTTAAGCACTTTACATGGTTGGTTACTAAAAATTCTTTATTTGGAGTACTTTTGGTTATTAACCATTTTCAGCAAAAAATACTCTGAATAAAGAATTTTTAGTAACCAACTACGTAAAGTGCTTAAATCTGGCATTATTTTTCAATAATTTAACATAAATGCAAAATTTATGGAAGCTATTATTAAATTATAAAGATATTTTAAAATATTTTTAATGTTTAAAATGCATAAAACAATATCTATAACATGTAAACTATTTATTTTATTTAATAAATCCAAATAATGCTAATCATTACTTTCACTTTTTAGTTTATCATTTAAGGAATAAAGATCAACTCCAAATTAAGTGAAAAACATATTTATTATACCAAAGAACTTTTGGATTAATGAAGCCATCTTCAGTGGTTTTAGGACAACAAGAACATGATATATATTTTTTCACTTAATTTAGAGCTTATTTTTATTCCTTAAATGATATCTTATTTAATTTATATTTGTTAAATATTTATCATGAAATTTTTGTTAAATAATCTTTGGAATGACTCTCCAAAGTACTGTTTTTTTTAACACTTTCATGATAGGATGATATACACAATGAATTATGAAATCTATTCCTGACAACAAGCATTTGAAATTTATTTATCATCACTATTGACCACAATAAAAAAACTATTAACAAGAAATGGCTAGTACAATAAACAAACTAAATTTTTATTTAAATAATTGCATTTTATGAGTAGGAAAATAATTGTAATATTTTTTCTTAATTTTAACATACTGTATGCATTTTTTAAAACATTTTTGTTTTAATGGACTTTCACAATTAAAAGACATCCCTTCCCCCCAATTAATCTGTTATATCAAAGTTTGACTGTATTGTTAACTTGGCATCAATTTTGTATACTTAGAATATGTACCCAATTTTAAATAGCAGTTATTTCTCTATTTAAAAAATAATTTACTTCTTATTAAAAATAAAAAATTATTTAATTACTCAAATTACACAAAATTTTAAATTAAAATTTCAGATTTGCATTTTGTCTAATTTTTCATTATTATTATTTTAAAGCTGTAGAAATTTACTCTAAAAAAATAGTAATTTTTGAGAGATTTTTATTGTTTTACTACCTATTAAAGCCATCTCATAAATTATACTTATAATAAAACATGTTACTATGAGGTACATATAATTTTTATAATACAGTGGTGCCTCGCAATAGTAATCCGTTGCCGAACTAATGTCGAATTGCGGGACAATATTTCCCATATAAGACTATGTATTTATTAATGTTTACTTTACTAATTAATATTATATAAAATTCATCTGAGAAAAATTTAAAGCAATATTTTCATAATTGCATATTTAATGAATAACAACTATCATAGATTATCAAGAGCAATTTTTAAATTTCTTAATACTTCTAATGGAATTCGAGTGAAAAATGATACTATAGAATAATTTTTGAAACTCTGTGTATTGGAAATTCTATACAAACTGTAAAAAAATTATAAGAAAGAATGTATACTTCTTATTAAAATGTAGTATTATAAGATTTGCTCCACTTAATAATGTATCATATCATTCCAAAAGTAATATCTTTTATGCTGTACTTGTTCAAACATGTCACAGCTTATCTAAACATGAATTTCTATATGAACTTTTACAACGTTGGAAGAGTGTTATTAATTGAAGTAGCGAATTTTTATATCCTTTCAAAACTTAACGCTAAAAACGACATTACTTTTGGAATGATCTGATATTAGAAGCAATACATAATAAATAAATACAAATTATATAAAAATATAAAATGTTTTAATATAGTATTCAACTGTTATAATTGATTTTTTAATTAAAATACTTTTTCTTTCCATTAAATATACGCTCGCCTTTTTACTATTCGGTAGTAAATAGGAGAGCGACACAATGCGACGCGTCTTGGCAACGCGACGTGTCGTGACGCTTTATGTACTTCGACAGTGACGTGATTGGTAGCTTTAAAGGGTTATAACTCAAAAACGGTGCCATTTAGACCATATGTTCATTAGACATTTTCGACTTGTTTCGAGGTCCCCTATCAGTACACAAGATTTTACGACGAAGTTTTTCTTTACCCTGTATATATTTATTGATATTTTGTTCTAATATCGGCGATTCTATCTAACTGCTGTAAAAATGAATTAATTTCGTTCCTTTTCAAATTCACTCATTTACATCTAAATCTATCTTGTGATTTTGTATAAAACACACAAAAGCAATCATCAAGAGTTATGATTTTGTTTGTAGAATTACCCCAAAAGTTCCCAAAGTTGTAGAATTTTCCCAAAAGTTATTTGATCCGATATGCTTACATAATATTTATTTTATATCAAATCGTTCGGGTCATATTATAAAAAATCTTTAATTAATTACGAAGAAAGTTGATTACAAAAGACTTTATATAATTTTAAATAAATTATCAAAAATTGTTACCAAAATACTAATATAAACAGGCATAAGACATGTAAATCAAGTTTATTCTGATAAGTCTTCTTTTTAAGAAGTTATTAATTTTGTTTGTTTTCCAGATAAATATAAATTACTTTAGTATAAATTTTGAAGATAGTACAATTTTCACTGTAATAAATTATGTGTACTGTAATTCGATCTAAATATGGATACAAGATTCTGATTTATTCATTTATTCGTCCATAATCAGTAGTAGAAATACAGAATGGAATTTTTAAAATTATAACAGAAAATTAATATGCAATACGTTATTTATTAAGTAACCAACGAACAGAAGAGTTTTGATTTATCATTCATAACTTTATCTCACATCTCCAATAATGTTATTAATTGGACAAACAATGAAGATTATGTTACTACAAATATTTTTATGTTGAATTAGATTTTATATATATATACAAATAAACATAAGTTTCTTAATTAGACTGGAACAGGATGTAGGTCAACATTTATAAAGTTAAATTAAAGATTAATGCACTCGAACAGTTTGCAAGAAGGGGAAAAAATGTTGCTGCTTTAGATAGATTTTATTTTCAAAAATAAATTTATAGATTATGACAAAAAGATGATAATGATTTTGTATAACTACATACTATTTTTAAATAATTTTAGTCGTGAATAATCTAAAAGGGTTTTTCTTTTTGAGGAAAAAAAAGAAGTCTTTGATTATACAACTGATAGGCCTATCCAATATACCAGTGTCACTGTGAGTAATTTCAAATTCACGTGAAATGTGAATTTATATATTTTTACATATATAGTTAGAAAGAAAGCAAAAAATCGATTGCAAAATCGATTGTGATATAAATTCAAAAATCAGGAAGTATACAGGTGTGATTTCGATGTCATATCAGAATATCTTCACCTTGTATTTTCATAAAATAAATGTAATTTTAAATAAATAAAGCAATTATTGAATTACGAGGGGGGGATTTAACTCTATAATGCATACTGTAGAAAGCAATAAGGATGCAAGTTATGATTGGCATATGCTGTACAAAAAAAAACTAAAAAAATTCCCATTTTATTTTGGTTAAACAACACTATTTTTCCAATTATTAAAAGCATATCTATACCTTGTCTTATAACAGATACTTGCCTTTTCTTAGGCAAAAAGTTAACTGCCTAGTTAACTGTGACATAAAATAAGAAAATGCCAATCAACTATGAAATTTTCATAATTAAAATGGATTTTTTTTTACAGAAATTCCGAAACTTATTTTTTCATGTTGTTACATATTTTGTGTTTTCTTTTACCAGAAAATGCGCAGGAAATAAATTACTGTAAAACGGCGAGAATTATTATTTTTATAACATGCCATTAGATAGTTCGCATATAATTATTATTTAAATTAGATTTACGCTAATAATAAATTAATAATAATAATTTTGAAGTTTTGAGGTGCAGGTATCATAAGTATTGACATCAATATTCCTCAATACCCATAATAGTATCAACTGAATTAATAAAAGATGAAAATCGGTGAATTCTGTATGGATCTCCCTGAAATATTCAAAAGTTTGGTTACCAGAATCGATGTCGGTTCATTCAGGATTGTTTTCTCATGCACAGGTAGCAGTTTTTTAATATATCGTGGAAAAGATCATTTATAAAGGAATTATGTGAATTTAAACTAGAATTAAATTTATTATTACCCATTAATTTCAATTAAGATATTTTATATATATTTAAATTGGTTCGAATTTTTTAAAAAACCAAATATAAATAGGTTATCCTATCCAAATAGGAAAATATTTTCTTTTCCTATTTGGATTTTATCAATAAAAATTGTTGGTTTATTCTTAATTACATCGACACAGGATGTAGATCACATTTAAAAAATTAAGATATAACTAAAATTGACGAATATACTGCAGAGAGAAGAGAAAGAGAGAGAGAGAGAAATGATTCGATTTATGCGAGGGCTATTTTTTTCAAGGTCCGATCAGTCGCGAAATGAAAACCACAGTGAAAATCAAAAGTATTTTATTTGGAAGATTTAAATACATCTTCCAGCTACTTCTCTACATAATCACCACTCCGACTGAGACATTTGTCGTAGCGTGGTACCAACTTTCCAATACCCTCGTCATAGAAGGCAGCAGCCTGTGCTTTCAGCCAATGCTCTACGCTGGTCTGTAGCTCGTTGTCTGAGCCAAATTTCTGTCCTCCTAGCTAGTGTTTCATGTGAGCAAAAAGATGGAAATCGGAGGGAGCCAAGTCCGAGCTATATGGTGGGTGATCAAACACGTCCCATCGAAAACTCTGCAGGAGCTTTTTTGTAGCAGCTGCAGTGTGCGGCCGCGCGTTGTCGTGAAGAATGACAATGCCTGATGACAACATGCCCTTCGTAGACGTTCAAGAACGATGAATTGCCCTTCGTAGACGTTCAAGAGTAACGCAGTATGAGGCTGCAGTAATGGTCGTGCCACGTTTCATACATTCCACCAAGAGAACACCTTTCCGGTCCAGAACACAGTAGCCATACACTTTCTGCTGGAGAAGGTTCGCTTGAATTTCTTTGGTTTACTCGGGGAACGAGAATCCACTGTTTGGATTGCTCTTTTGTTTCTTCAGTTTCGATATGGACCCATGTCTTGTCCCCTGTAACAATTTTGTTCAAAAATTCTTCTCCGTCATCATGGTAGCGCTGCAGAAACGTTAAGGCGGCGCCCATTCGCTGTGTTTTGTGATGGTCGGTCAGCATCTTTGGAACCCATCTCGCACAAAGTTTGCGGTACTGCAGTCTCTTACTCACAATGGTAAAGAGAGCTGACTGTGAAATTTCGGGAAACGACTCACTCAACACAGAAATTGTAAACCGACGATTTTCTCGAATCGCCTGATCCACTCGCTGAACCAGTTCTTCGGTTAACACACTCTTTCTTCCCTGCCCGCCTGCATCATGAACGTCTGTACGTCCTGCTTCAAAGTCCCTGCACCATTGCCGCACTTTGCTGTCACTCATGAAAGATTTTTCCTTACACATTACTCATTCGTCAATGAATTTCGGCTGCATTGCATCCCTCAGCATGCGGAAATCGAATAACAGCAGGCACTTCACACTTCGCGGGAGACTCTATTGTGCGAGGCATGTTTACGTGCTCACTGCGCGCTCAGAACTGACAACTGCGTCCGGACGCGATCGACGGGCATACTAGAGACACTGCGCAACACATCTGCGCACAGCGTCATCGGATTTTCACGGGAATTTTCGTTTCGCGACCGATCGGACCTTGAAAAAAATAGCACTTGTAATTCTTTGTTTATTTAAAAAGTGAATATATTTACATTAAAAAATTAAAATATTGAATATATATTATGTATAAGTCTACCTATTCTATCGATTATCGTTTCACAGCATGTATGCTATAATTTTCGATTGCGAAGGTGTAGTTTGTCCAAAAGTCAGTAATTGTCGAGCTGCTATAACTATGGATCAATGTTATTGTTGTGAAGTGTGCGTAAAGGTAAGTTTTAATTACTATAACAATAAATTTTATAACGTAATACATTTTATACAGTTCAGTATTATTTTATTTTCACGTATTCTAAGAAAATTTTCAATTAAATTAAACCTTATGTTCATAGGCAGAAGGTGAAGAATGTGGCGGAAATTGGGATATTTTAGGAAGATGCGGGACAGGATTAAAATGTCAGAAGCGAGCATACAATTTTTATCATCGCGAAATTGGCATTTGCCTTAAAGAAAATTATGGTCAGGAGTCTGAGAACTATGGTCAGTTTAATAGGATCAGCAATAGAAACAGTATTCTTGAATACTTGATAAAGTAAATTTATCTATAACATGTATTACTCAGTTTATGGTTTGAACAATATGTTAAAATTCTTTAGAATATCATTTATTGGATAATAAAAATATTTTGCATGAATATCGTTCATTATTTTCTTTAAACATCCTTAAAATCGATCATTAAAGTAAGATTTCAATAGTTAACTGTTTCCGATCGGCAGATAATCGCATCAAAAGTCAACCGTTTCGGTCCCACATTAATATTAATGAATCATTTCAATAATATTAAGGATCTTATCATTTAATATTAAGGAAATGATAGAAAATGGAAGAAGTAGAATACAATCATAGTGATGTTAAACAAATATTTTGTTTCGTATAGTGTTTCTATATTTAATATAATTATAATTCACGACCGTCCACAGACAGACCGCAGTTTTGTGGTCGTAGTGTGGTTCTGCTGTGATACGTGTGAGTTCTGACTAAGATGACGACTTGCTGAAAATAAAATTGTATGATGATAACAGTTTTTATCAATAAATTTAATTTAAAATTCGGAAGAAAAGACGTTCAGGACAACATATTCATTAAAGCAAAATTTAGTCTAATCCTATTGTAATTATTTGACCTCTCAAATACAGTAAATCCTTGCCAAGTGCATATTTGCAGAACACGATTTTGCACATACACATTATCTTAATTATTTCCATTTAATTTGTTAAAAACTTGTTTAAACTTAAATCAGGGTCAAATTTAAAAAATTTATGCTGAATTAGAATTCAGCACAAATTTTTCTTTGAAGCCAAATTCACATCAGTTTTTTCCAAAGAAAAATAACTAAAAATAAATAATTATATTAAAAACTAATTACTTGTAAAACTAATTACTTGTAATGCATCGATTCGAGGAAAAAGCAATAAAATTGTAGGTGACATTAAATATTTATTATGAACAAAGTATGGAATTATTTGAGTGTCACGAAGGCAACATTTTTTCGTAATTAGATACAGCAATATATTTTTGTTAATTAATTATCGCATATATATTTTAAATTAATCGTGATTTCTGTTTCTTTACTGAGTTTATCGGATACTACTAGTTATTAATTAATTTCCTTATTAAATCGACACAGGATGTTGCTCAACATTAAAACGAACTTAATCAGCTGAAGTACAGTCGAATAGATTCCAAGGAGAGGAAATGTTTAGAATTTTAATTCTATTTTGTTTGCTTAGCAGGTAAGTTTATAAATTATGTAATTAATATATTCGCGTGTTATAAGTCATATAATCTTGAAAAATGTTTGCATAGTCTGAATGCCCTAAAGTGTAAATGTGATAAAAGTAAATGCCCTCAGATAAATGCTTCCGACTGTCCTGCTGGTCTAACATTGGATGCATGTAGATGTTGCGAAGTTTGTGCAAAAGTAAGTTTTATTTTTGTACTAAATAAATTTCAAAGCAGTAAATTCTTTGCAATTAAATGATATTTTAATTTTAATATATAAAAATTTGATCATTATATTCTAACATTGTATAAATGAATTTCAATCAGACTTTGTTTCATTAGGAAGAAGGAGAACAATGTGGTGGAATTTATAATATGAGAGGAAAATGTGGGATAGGATTAAAATGTCAGAAGCCAGACACCAACGATTACGCTGAGTTGTCACGGCTCAAAGGTATTTGCGTTCAAGAAAAGGATTATGTTGCCCCCAATATTGGTACCTTCTAATACATCAAAAATTGATACAGTTGCTATGCTTGTATAATTAATGATAACTTGTTTCACTCAATTAAAATATTTTTGAAACTATGCTCTCAATTTAGATTTTCTGTATTTGAATTAAAATTTGATAATAAAATATTCTCAGCATGAATATCTCCTTTTTAATAATACAATAATGAATTAACACGAAAAAGGGTTCAAGCTACACATGAAGTTATTTAAAGAAAATTATCAATGTGAAAAGAATTTGTTTAATTAATGGTTAGAAGTCGTTTAATTAATTTATATGCAATTAATTTGCTATATTATCATTCAGATGAAATTGCTTTAAATTTATTCGATGCTTGTTTCCATTATCTAAAGAATTAATTTATATTCCATCAAAAACATCTCATACGTAAAAATATAAGCCAAGTACAGTATTGCCGAAACAGGATATTTGTGAAAATTTAGATGCGGATATTTTGGATGATGTTATCATATTATTTTCTTAAATCGTCAAATAAGTAGTTGCATTTTAAATTTGTTGCAATTTAGATGCAACTAATTGTTTGACGATTTAAGAAAATAATATGATAATATCAAGTAAAATAACAGCATCAAATTTTCACAAATATCTTGTTTCGGCAATACTGTACTTGGCTTATATTTTTACGTATGAGATGTTTTTGATGGGATATCATTTATTTTTTAGATGATATGAAATTTGGTCGAAATCGGTTGAATGACATGACTCTTTTACGTAAATGAGTTCGTGATGAAAAGACTCCTACTTTATTCTTTTCAGCCCTATTGGACTGTATTTTTCACAATGGCTTAATTAACATAACATAATGGCTTATGTTAATTAAGCCATTGTGAAAAATACATTAAATGTAACATTTAGATTTAATCTTTTTCTTTTTTTTTTCAAAATTGTGTAAACGATAGCATATAATAAAGACATTTCTACAGAAGAGGATCATCATCTACTAAATCTTTTAAATTTAGTCCAATTGGGTCAAAATTTCCAGATTTTAATTAAGCTATGTTATGCCTATATTCCAAATTTGATGAAAAGCGGTTAAACAATACAATACACAAAAAATTCTGTGGAAAATGGCATTTGCCATCTTTATTTTAGCCCATTGTGCTTTAACTTTTAGAGTATCTCAAGTAATGTAATGAATACCTACTTCCCAAATTTCATCGATATCGGTTGAACGAGACGAGTAGTAAAAGACTTAGTGATAAACAGGTTCCTACTTTATTCATTTTGGTCCAATTGGGCTGCACTTTTTAGAAAGGCTTAATTAACATAAATCTCATTTACATCCCAGATTTCTTCGAAATCGATGAAAGGATGTGACCTATAGAGACATTTCTAGATCATCGTCTTCTACATTTATTAATTTTAATTCAATTACGCCAAATTTTTTAAATGATATTGAATGAACTACGCTATGCCTATATTCTGAATTTGGTTAAAATCGGTAAAGCAATGCGATATGTGAAGGAATTTATGGAAATCGGATCCCCTTTCCCCCTTTCTTTTGACCCTATTGTGCTCAAATTTTCGGGGAACTCAAGTAAACTAAGAAACACCAATATTCCAAATTTCATCGATATCGGTTAAGCGATGCGACCTGTAAAGGTATCTGCATAGGAGGAGAAGAAGAAGAAGAAAAATAATTTGTCGATTTTTGCAATTTTCAAACCGCTCTAATTCTATTATTAATTGGATACGAAACTTCAAATTTAGCGGTCTATGTCCTATTGAATACTTTTCTCAAACGCAATTGTCAGATTAATATTTAACTTAGGACCAAAGTTACAGCGAGTTGAATTTTGGCTTTAATGACTCGGGTAATCAGTCAATGACTACTGTACTTGGCTTAGAGTCACTGCCGTGTCTCTTGATTTTAAAACATTCAAGATACATTCAGGAAAATATTGATTTATATGGTTTCATTAATTCATAAACTTTATTAAGACATACAGTTCTTAACTAGCTGGCTGGGTGACTGTATCGCCGAGTGGTAACGCATTGGGGTGCCATGCAAGAGGAACCGTGTTCGCATCCCGAATGCGACATCTCAAGAAACCTCTACTAGTATAGAGGCAGTAGCAGTGAGTGAACGAAGATTTTTATATCTACTGAAAAATAGAATACATGTTTAATACAGTATAATATTTAATGCGATGGGTGGGCTTGTTTTACGGCACAAATTCTCTCTGATCAGGGGGTCATTGAAGATATCGCTACTCGCAATTCTTTTTCAATGGCTACATTCAGGAGACTCAACGGTTCTAAGTGAGCAGATGAGTTGTAGCGATAGCGGTTGGTGTATCTGCTGAACGGTATATAGTAATAGGGAGCGCGATTATTGAAAGAAAATGATGCCTGTTATAAACACCAATAAATATGTATACTTTATATATTATAATTTGTTCCTTTGGATTAAAAACATCCATAGGCGCAGCCATCTTGAAATAACTCAACATGTTGGATAGTAGATGATAAATGAAATCCGCTACGAACATGACATCACTCACTCAAAC
This sequence comes from Olivierus martensii, assembly GCA_000484575.1. Lineage (NCBI taxonomy): Eukaryota > Metazoa > Arthropoda > Arachnida > Scorpiones > Buthidae > Olivierus > Olivierus martensii. The sequence goes on from AYEL01085727.1 coordinate 33,571, forward strand.
AAGTTCGATAATAGCGCTGTCTTGAAGACGCGTTCAGCAGAAATCCTCTCAAATGTTCCACAACAGTTGAATCTGCTGAACGCTCAAATCACTAACCGAGATCGATATTTTGTCTTTAAAATAGGTACAGCAGAAAGTTTATGGAAACATGAATATATTGTCCGTCCACGAAAGCCGCGCCTAGCTAAAGTTGATGAATCCAAACGCGAAAGTGAGAGTTGCAATCAATATAATGATGTAGGGAATGGTTTCGGTATCGGTTTCGATTTACTTTTCTTTGCATATTTCTGTTATTTGTCATCTTATGTGTTCGCTTACCTTTTTCTATTTGTGATGGCTAGCACAAGTCAAAACAAAGCCTTTCGAAGTGGACGCGAAGCTATCATCCCTATTTTGTCACTGGACTCGTTCAGTTAGAGCACGTATACTTGCGTCTATGGTCGCGACTAAGCTGGAAGGACAGTATATACTGTATTTATAACCCTTTTGCTGATTCCTTTTCCTTACAGCAATTTGAATTCATTTTTTGCTTGTTTGTCTCAAACATGATGGTTTTGTTAATTCTATGCGCCCCCTTTGCAATTGGCTCGCGCTCTCTAGTGTGGAGCGCTCCACAGTTTGGAAAACACTGATCTAAAGAATTAATTAATTTTTTAAAACATTCAAGATACATTCAGGAAAATATTGATTTATATGATTTCATTAATTCATAAACTTTATGAAGACATACTATTCTTAACTAGCTGGCTGGGCGGTTGGATGGAGCAACGCGTTGGCGTGCCACTCAGATGTTACGGTTGAATCATCTCCTGAAAAATTTTTTCAGAGGGCTGAGCCTGGAAAATCTTCAGGCCTGAAGATCTCAGTGCCTAGTGGCAACGCGTTGGCGTGCCACTCAGATGTTACGGTTGAATCATTTCCTGAAAAATTTTTTCAGAGGGCTGAGCCTGGAAAATCTTCAGGCCTGAAGATCTCAGTCCTTCACCATCGGCCCCCTCCACGGGTGCGGGTGCAGCCCATAGTTGGAACTGGTCCCCCCCTTAGTAATCTCTCTGACTTGAAAGGGGCATAAGAAAGAAAAAAAGAAAAAAACTAATTGGTTGTGAACGAAACATTCTATTAACGTTGATTAAGTAACCACAAGAAACCTCTACTAGTATAGAGGCAGTAGCAGTGAGTGAACGAAGATATTTTATATCTTTGTCGACCGGCTTCCATCGTCGTACATCATCTCCGTCGTCTACTCTTGACGGGACAAGTTGCGTCCCGTCATTATTTCTAAATGATTTTTATCTTTTAACTTCTGAAAAACTGTATGTTTCTTCTTTTCAATCTTCTCTCTGACTAATCTCGGTACAACTACACACATTGCAAAACCCAGCAAATGTGGTACCAATCGATAGAGGGATCGGAACTCGCAAAATATTCCTAATGAACTACGGATCAAAGATCAAAGGTTAACGATATATAGAAGTTGAAAGTTTCACAGTGCATAAGTTTTGATACGGTGCTTCGCCTTGCTGCGATGTGCAGCACGACGAGTCCTGTTCCCTTGCTCTGATACATATATTACCTAAACGCGTGTATATTTTGTTAACTATTGACATTTGATCCCTAGTTCATTAGAGATATTTTGTATATCTTGACCCCCTATCGATCGGTACCGTTTTTGCAAAGTTTTGCAATGTATGCAATTGTACCCTTATCTCTAACTCCTCTGAATTCTCTGACAAAGATATCGGTATTTATGCTCTTTCGCGAGAAGGAATTTTCCACGGTTTTGTCAAGGTAATAACGTTCTTCGTTCGAAGTTCCTTGTTTGTTATAATGATTTTATTAATTAATTAATTATTTCTTTCAGTTTTAGCATAATTATTTCGTAACCTTTAAATTACCACAACGGAGTGTTGTTTGGAGGTATCTAGGACCTTCAAACCTAAATCTAAATTGAATCTAATCTTGATCAAAAGACTTATTTAAAGTTTAATCATGAACCAATATTAAAAATTTATGCTGAATTAGAGTTTTGCATTAATTTTTCTTTGGAGCCATGTTCCCATTAGTTTGTTTCCGAATAAAAATAGCTAAAAGTAAGTTAATATTAAAACCGAATTAGAAATAAAAAATGGATGTAGAAAAAATCGATAGAATTGAATGTGACATTAAATACTTATCACGAATAATGTATGAAATTATTTCAGTGCCACGAAGGAAGAAGCATTTGTTTATAACGCTTTACAACAATTAATGCATATATTATATTTTTAAATTAAATTTATCACGAATAATGTATGAAATTATTTCAGTGCCACGAAGGAAGCATTTGTTTATAACGCTTTACAACAATTAATGCATATATTATATTTTTAAATTAATCGTGAATTTTATTTTTTTACTGAATTTTATCGGATATTAGGTCCTTATTATTTTCCTTATTAGATCGACACAGAATGTTGCTCAACATTAACAAAATCAACTTAATCAGTTGAAGTACGGTCGAATACATTGCAAGGAGAAGAAATGTTTCGATTTTTAATTCTACTTTGTTTGTTTGGCAGGTAAATTTATAATTTATGTAATTGATACATTCATTGATGATAAGTTATGTAACTTATGAAAAATATTTGTATATTCTGAATGGTCTAAGTTGTATTTGTGACGAAAGAAATTAACTTGATATTAATGCCTCAGACTGTCCGGCTGGAGTAACTTAGAATGCATGTGGCTGTTGCGAAGTTTGCGCAAAAAATAAGTTTTATTTGTGTAGGAAATAACTTTTGGAGCATTAAATGATTTGCAGTTAAAAATTCACTTATTATATTCCTACTTTGTAGAAATGAATTTCAATCAAACTTTGTTTCATTAGACAGAAGAATGTGGTGGAAATTTTGATACCATAGGTAACTGTGGGATAGAATTAAAATGACAGAAGCCAGACACCAACGATTACGATGAATGGCGATAGCTCAAAGGTTGCGTTCAAGAAAAGGACTATATTGCTCCCAATATTGATACCTTCAAACATAAAAAGTTGATACAGTATACTTGAATAATTAAATATCACTTGTTTATCTAAATTTGACACATTTCTTTTGAAACTATGCTGTCTATTTATTTGTATTGTATTGAATCAATCTTTGATGATAAAATTTTCTAAGCATGAATATCGTTTTTTTTTAAATAACATAATAATGAATTTCATACAAAAATGTTTAAATCTACACATTAAGTTTTATCTTATAAATTTCCGAAAGAAAGTTACAAATATGTGAAGAATTTGTTTAATTAATGATTTAAAAGTTACTCTATTAGTTTATACGTAATTAATTTACTATATTATCCTTCAGGTTTAAATTCATTCGATGTTTATTTTTATATTTAAACAACTGAATAGTAGAAAAAGGTGGAGCAAAACTTGGTACCTTAACTTTGAAGTCATATATATATTTTTTTTTCCTTCAGTGTATGTATATATATAAGGACGATTCTGTATTTTCAATGTCTTTTTTTTCACTTTTCTTAATCTTCCTTTCCTTCATTTTTCCCTTTGCTTTTATGCATTTATGTATATATATAAGGACGATTCTGTATTTTCAATGTCTTTTTTTTTCACTTTTCTTAATCTTCCTTTCCTTCATTTTTCCCTTTGCTTTTATGCATTCCCGTTTTATGTCGCTGACTTTTGTGGTTGTAAAAAGTTTTAAAAGCCTTCTTATCTGTTTTTCCGGGTGTACCGGGCATTGAGTTATGGATACTATCCGGATTTTCCCCATATCGCGACACCCGGTATTATCCCCCCGAAATGTTTTAATAAAAATGGTATATCTATATTTAATGATACGGTGAAATATTGATTAATGAATTAAAATATTTCTTAAATGTTAATGAATATAGAGGTATATTTATCGTTAATGATTGTTCGTGTATGTTGCACTACAGAGAGCTGTATGTTAATCACAAAATCGAAATATTTCAGCACAAAATATTTAAAACATTTTACCAAAAAATTAGTGTGCACTGTCATCTCCAATTCAGTTCCTATTCGCATAATCGTGCTGTAGAAATAGATTGTGAGTTTTCTGTAAACCGAGTGTCCCTATATTCTGTGTGTTCCACAGAGATATAGGGATACTCGGTGTTATCCCATCTTTCCCTACAGTCAAACATTAAAGATGCATTCAGGAAAATAATGATTTACATTGTTTCATTAATTCATAAATTCTATGAAGCCATACCGTTTTTAACTAGCTGACTACGAATAAAACACTCCAGTTACGTTGATTCTGTAACGACTCCGAAGTTTATTAGTATAGGGCAGCAGCAGTGAGTGAACAAAGATGTTTTATTCCTCTGTAAACTTTTTCACTATCATGAAAATTCTATGATATTTCGCTGTGTAAAAATCAATCTTGATAGGGATTATGTTGATAAATATTTTTGCATTCTATCAGATAGTCAATCTGCATTAAAAGCATTTGATAACACATTTATTTACCTCAAAATGTATCTGGGAATGTTATCATCTCATTGTGAAACTGGCTGCCTGAAATAAGGTCCAATTTCTTTGAGAATTTACCTTATTAATCAGAAAAAAGAAAGTTATTGTGGTCAGTGTTGAAGGGAGAACAATAATACATTGTATGATTGCTTGCTAAGAGTACTTAAAGTCTCCCTTTCCTTCTACCACTATTACTATTAGACCTACTGTTATATAAGATTTCAACTTTTTATTCAATTTTTTGGGATTAAATGAAAAGTCTAGCTTTTATACGAGTAAATATATTAAAAATAAAAAGAATAAATAAAAAATAAGACTGATTTGAATAATATATTTTTATTTAAAGAAAGAAAAATAAACAAATGAAAATAATATAATACTAATAATAAATATCAATCTTCATATCCTTATGCTTGAGTGCCTAAAATTAACAAAAGAAAAATTAATTAATTACTGATAAAATTTTATATTATAATTTATAAAATAGAATTGCTTACTTACACTTAAAAGTGCAGTTTTTCATTTATATGAATCATATCCATAAATAGTTTTCCTTCTTCATTAGGAAGATGCCCTTAACATACTTAAGTAATCGTTTCTTTCTACATTTACACGGTTTGTCCTTTTTAGACTTGGAGCAATGGATTTTTTTCTTCCAAATCTCCATCCAATTGTTTTTTAAAATGAATGTGTTGCATATTATTTATTCAAACTGTTTAATAATAAATATTTTTAATATTCAGTTTGAAATATTTTTTGTTCTAATTAAACTATGCATATATTTATTTACTAATGTTACACAATTTCTTAAACTTTATTTACTAAAGTTCTAAATTCTGAGATTATATATAAAACTTATATTACTAATAATTTATATTTAAATTAATCTACTAATATTTTATTAAAAATGAAAATTACCTAATGTGGAAGAAACTCTTCATATTTCTGAGTACTTGATTCTTCCTACATTTGCCTGATAAAAAAAAAATTCATTTAACTACAAATGTTATCATCATCAAATTAATTTAATAGATAACATTTATTTTATTAGAACAATAATGCTCATTATCAATTGTTTTTAATAAATTTATTTTATAGAAAAAAGAAGAAGTTTGCCAAATTTAAGAAACAAATCTTTAAATATAAAACTATTGAAAACTTTATTTGTAAAATTGTCTAAAATATTATCACATGCTATTATAAATGTGAAGCAAATTATTTACTGTAATTACATAAATATCACTCAGAAAAATAATATTCATTGAACTTATTTCAGCATTTTTTTAAAATTAATTTTATTTAAGAAAATCAATATGGGATTAAACATGTTTTGTGATGATATTCAATAAGCTGAGCTATTAATTATGTGAGTTGCAGAAAGATGGCAAAGAAATAAAGATAGCCAAATAATGATTATAATTTAGAAAATTAATTCTATGTCAGAGGAAATTATTATGTGGAAAAGGTAGCCAAATGAATCCTAGCTTACTATCCATATGACACAGGATTAGAGTTCATTTACAAGTGATCTACACAATGAAATCATAAAAGGTGTGTTTACCTTCTGACTTTTATATGATTATTAGTAAATCATTGAGAAAATCTGAATACTGATATGAATGGCATTTGTTTATTTAAGCATTTCATTATCATTCATCTCATGAAATGACAATCCTATCCAAATGCTAATATACTTGGCTATTGGGAGAGTTCTGCACAGTGTAGTGTTGCTCTAATTTAATCTGGCCATTGTCCAGCCATTTACCATATTTCAAATTTGCATTACTTGCCATTGTCTGGCTGACAAGTATAATTACATCATATTTTTCAAATATAGAGCAGAACTTAATCCTTGGGCTCATCCTGAAATAAAGATTGCATATAAATTTTGATTTTAAAATACTTATTTCTATGAACTCGCAAAAATTTTTCACAATATTATGATTCAATCTAATTTCATACTTCTGTGGGGTAGAAAAATCAATCCTATGTAATATTGTAATTTAATTTTCAATTGTTATATATTTAAATTTAAACCATATTCTGGAAGTGTAACTAGGATTATAATAGAATAATTGAAAACTCCAGAAAATTGATGTTTAGTTCAAAATAATTAACATTTACTTTGTATTAACCTGGAATTAGGATCACAGATATAATAATGAATATAAAAAAATAACAAAATCATTCAAAGATTACAGATTTTATTTAATAACTTAGATAGAGGTAATGACAAGTAGTATATTCTGTACTTAAAACCATATGAAGTTTTTGGAAAATTGGAATTCTTTTTTAATCAGATGTTATTTTGTATAATTTCATAATATCAGTTTTCGGAAAATCTCTCTTTACAAATATGAAATATTAATTTGCATGCTACACATACAACAGTAGTATAAATTAAAAAAGTAATGACAAGTAGTATATTCTGTACTTAAAACGCATATGAAGTTTTTGGAAAATTGGAATTCTTTTTTTTTTATTTTGTATAATTTCATAATATCAGTTTTCGGAAAATCTCTGTTTACAAATATGAAATATTAATTTGCATGCTACACATACAACAGTAGTATAAATTAAAAAAATAATGGTGTTTTACGAATCCATAAAAATAATAATTTTTATTCCGAACTGTATTCATTATTGCAATTTCTTCTTATTTTGTAAAACATGTGTTAGCATATATTTAATATTTTTAAATTTCAATATTAAAATAATTTACTTTTATAAACAAAATATATAAATAAACAAAAATAAATAAAAAATACATAAATAAACTAGATTTTTGATTTCAGTATTTGGAATAAACAAAATGGTGAAGAGAAGTAAGAAAAAAATTTCAGAATAATTCCTTTTTATTTGGAATAAAAAATAAGAATAAAAATGTAACAAACAATGTAAATATATTTATTTAACATCTTTAAAAGAATGTTATCAATGTTATTCATAGGGTAACTACTGTTAAGATAAACATTATTTTGTACGTTTTTATTTTTTGCTATGTAATATTTGCTACGAGAGGGCGCTTGTCCCCTTCTCCCTTGTCTCTCAGTGTAGCCATGGTAGTAATAAAGGAAACATTGTTATAGTTATAGCTGGTGAGTTGTCTATGTATTTACGATCACGAGCATGGAAGATGAATATTAATCAAACATTAACAGGTTATGGGCCCAGAGGAGGAAAATAGTTAAGAAAAGAAAAGTATCTGGCAAGAAACAGAATAGCTACACTCAGTTGACATCAAGACCAGAGAACAAAGAAAGATAACAAGATGGTGGTCTCCAACATAACTCACTTACCACAATTAACAGACGACAATTTCTCAAACTGGAAATTCTGAGTACAAATTATTTTAGAAGAAAGAGGAGTCAAAGAAGCTCTTGACCAAAATTACGAAGAATTATCAGAAGAAGAAAGAAAATTCTACAAGATAAACGATATGAAGGCAAAGTCAATCATAATCCAATGTATAACTGACAGGCACATAGAATACGTTAAAGATGCGAAAACGGCAAAATAAATGATGTGTTCACTAAAAAATATATTCGAAAGAAAAAGCACTTTTTCATGACTCTACATCAGAAGAAAGTTATTATCCCTAAAACGTAAAGATGAAGATTTTACAGGAACACTTCATGAAATTTGATACACTTATATGAGAAATATAATCAACATGAACTGAAATGAAGGAAACAGATAAAGCATGTCACTTATTATTAACCATGCCTGAAAAATATGAAATGATAATAACAGCACTGGAAACATTGGTCAATAGAGTATCGCTTGAATTCATTAAGAGCAGATTATTGGATGCAGAGTTAAAATTTGAAAATAACACAATAGACAGTGAAACGAACAAGGATTACTTATTTGGAACCTATAGTCAAAATAAAAGATATTATCAATGTGATGAGCAAGAGCATTATAAAGCTCAATGTCCCAAGATATACAGAAGAAACAATTTAAAAAGAAGAGGCAAACCAGCCAAAATCAACAGATACCAAGAGGAAAGACAAAATTTTAAAGGATACGACAAATCCAGGAACCTAATAGAAAGTGCTAATATGATGTCAAATACAATTTCTTTCATTGCTATAAAAGAAAGCTCTGCAATGTCGACACAAAATCCAGAACTAAATCCAAGATTATATTTCATTTTAGGTTCAGGTGCAACAGAACATCTAATACATGATAAATTACTTCCATATGTCACTAACTTGTAAGTTAGAAAAACTAAATCATGAAATAAAGATAAGAACAGCAAATGGCGAGACTCTTTTGTTGAAACAGAGAGCACTACTACATCTGACAACAGCAAATGAAATAAAAGTAAAATTAAATGCGCTGATTGTAGAAAATTTATCACATAACTTATTGTCTGTAAAAAGAATCAACGAACTTGGAAAGAGGGTCATCTTCTCAAGAGATAAAGCACTGATAGTGGACAATCGATTCAGAATGAAATGCAGATTATCTAACAATCTAAACGTCGCTGAATTCACCAAAACAGTTGAAACAGAATGTTCACTAACTGAAACAGACATAGGAAATCTATGGCGCAGAAGACTTGGACATTTAAATAGAAGTTTCAGACAGTTAAATTTACCTTGCAGCAAAGAAATATGTGGACCCTGCATGAAAGTAAAAGCAACAAGACTACCTTTTGCATCTACAACGAAGCCAAGAAAACACAGAATAGGCGAACTACTGCACAGTGATGTGGGAGGACCAGTTGACCCACCAAGTATAAACAATGAAAGATACTATCAAGTCATAACAGATGATTATTCACACTTTTGTGTGGTATATCTAATGAAGACAAAAGCCAAGATCACAGAAAACTTAATCAATTTGTGAGGAGGTCATTGCAAATTTTATCAGACAACTCAAGGTTGAGCAGAATACAAGAGTAAGCAAAATAAGATGCGACAATAGAGGAGAATATAGAACCAACAGGCTAAAAACATTTTGCTAAAATAAAGGCAAAGTTATACAATATTCCATGCACTATATTCCTCAAATGAATGGCTTATCAGAATGATTCAACAGAACACTTCAAAATAAGATCAGAACTATTCTAATGGAAAACACTCTACCGAAGAATCTCTGGGGTGAGGCTATACAATTGCAGCTTATCAAATAAATCAATCACTCACTAGTACACTTTCTGGAAGGACACCATCAGAAATATATCTTAAAAGATTAGATCGTAAGAAATTAAGAATATTCAGAGCAAAAGCATGGGCTTACAAACTTCCAAAAAGCGTAAGGTTTGAATCAAGAGGAAGAGAAGCAGATATGATAGGCTACTCTCCATCTGGATACAGATTATGGGATCCAGTAACAGCAGATATTCATATCAAGAGATGTACGATTCAACGAATACGACACAAATTATAGGAACAGTGACAAAAGGGAATCATATCAAATACAGAATAAACATTCAGATATAGAGTTAATAGAAGAAGACTCAGGTGAGAATGTAATGGATAATGGAGAAGAAGAAGCACAAATACAAGATGAATCAAAAGGAGCAAGAAAACAGACAAAACTACCTGTCAGATTAAATGACTACGAAATATACACTGTATATTGCCTCTGTGCCAGTGATTCAGTCATATCAGGAAGCATGCAGACAAGATATAAAATGAAGAACAAGAAAAGAAAAACAAGAAGCCATAAATAAAGAATTAGAGGCACATGAAAGATTTAATACATGGACTCTAGCAAAAATACCATCAGGACAAAAACCCATAGAAACTAAATTGGTATTCTGCACCAAAATAGATGGAACCAAGAAAGCGAGATTAGTAGCAAAATGATTCCAGGAGGAAGATAAAGCATTTGACATTCATGCACCTGTGGCCAGACTATCTACAGTTTGACTTATGTTGATAAAAGCACTTAATGAAGGATTGGTCATAAATCAACCTAATATTCTTAAATTATAGGTACTACTTCTACAATAACGCCAAGAACTGGGAAGAGCTATTGAATGGAATAGAGAACGGTATGAATCACTTTAGACATTTTTTAAGAAAGAAGTATGTTCATAAAATTAAATAGATTCTTAAAGTACAATTGCATAAGTCTGTTATGATGCAAGTGAGGCTGGACAATGCTATAACTATCCTAGGTGATATAGAAGTACCGGATTTTGTAAAATCTGTTTTCAAGAAAAGCCTGCATGTGCGGTATTAGGCCAAATGAGTCAACTTGCCGATATTCCAGTAATTGAACAATTAATTGAGTCTGAAAATGAATTAGAGAAAGAAAGAATTAGATGGAAGTTTGTTAATGAAAAGAAGCTAAAATTGATAAATGTAAGAGTTCGAATATGCAAGAAATGAAGTTGATTAAAAGAACCAACGATTGGATAGAAAGTAATAATCTAGTAGTAACAAAAGATGATAAAACTAAAAAGTTAGTGTTAATAAGAAAAGAAGAGTACGACCATTACCTGGAGAACTATATTAAAAACACTAAACCGAAACTGCTTCCTAAAGATCCCACTCTAAAACTAGCAGCAAAAATTAATAGGATTGTGAGTAATAAGGACTTTCCACAAATATGGAAACACAGAAGAATTACTGCTCCTGTTTGTCCAAGGTTATTCAGCTTTATAAAAACCCATAAAGATCCAGTCGGAATAAGACCAATTGTTGAGAAAAGAAAAGCTCCATCATACGCCCTCAAGAAGGTCATCGCAAAATGGTGCCTAAAATCACTTACTGACACACAATATTCATCTAATGCTATGTACAAGGTCTTAAATAGCATTAAGAGCATACAACTAATCACTATCAGGGTTGGTTGTTTTCGGTGCATCACTTTACTTCTCACTGTTGCTTGATTTATTGGTTTTGGGGAAACATTTTATAACAAATGTTCAAAACAATGCCCTTCCACTTCAATGCATTTGTTGAAAAATGCATTGAAAATGGGATTAAAAATATGTGTTTCCGTTTAATTTCACAATAGTGAGAGGCGAGGTGATTCATTGAAATCGAGCACCCCAAAGGGAGCAGAAAACTACTACGTCCACGTTGATACTCCTGGGTAATGCTAAAAGTAGTGAATGCTTTTAAAGGTCAAAGTAACAAGGTCATTAAAAAATGTGATAAAAATTATGGTTTCCCATTGGAAAAATCTTTTGACCTGCAAATAACCTTGATCTTTGAGCCTAAACCTTAAGGTCAAGGGTATATCCGATTGTGAAATTTTCCGCTCTTTCCATTGCTGGGATCAAAAGTAGGTCTTCCCATTTAAAAAAACTGACTTGACCCTCAAATGACATTGAAGGTCAAGGTCAAGGTCAGATTTAAGGTCACCAATTGATTGCCCCTTCAAAACCAACAACTTTTTTCTACAACTTTTTCTGAAATAATGAGATCCAATTAAGATATTTCGTTGTCTCAAGATAAAAAACTCACCCTGTATATAGGCAACTCTCATATAACATGGCACTAGTTATAACACACATAGCATGGCACACATAACATGGCACTAGATATAACACAGTTCCTTCTACTACAATTATAAAATTGCAGCAATCCTCACTCAACATGGTTTTCTCTAACATGATTTTAGAATTTGTTGTAAATTTTGTTATACAAGACTACTGCAAATTTGCAGGTTTCCTGCAAATTTTAAACTGTGTCAGAGCAAAACCACATTGTATAAATATGGTGTTTGTACAAAGATTGTCACAATTTTATAAATGTAAAGGAGAGAAACCATGTTATACATTTATTTAACACGCTTTTAGTAACATAGTTATATAATAATATAACTATGTTACTAAAAGCGTGTTAAATAGTTAATAGTATATTTATTTGCAGTTGGAAAAATACATCCTAAATACCATAGATTGCTTTTTAATAGCATTTTTCTATTCTTCTTGGAAAAGGAAGCATAGTATTGAGCTTGATAGAACCAAACTTGAACAAAATTTAAAAACTACATTTAAAGCCATTCTGTTTCACCAAAAATTTCACACTTATCAAAGCTCTTAACAGAACAAAATATCTTATTATAGTTATTTTTTAGTATTATAATTATTATAGCATTTTATAGCTAATTTTGTTTATTGTAAAGGATAAGATGATAGTTATGATATCATACATCTGTAGATTTATATTAGTAGACTTTTTTGCTCTTTTTCTTTCTGTATTATGCAGCTGATATTGACCACTGAGAGGGTCGAAAATGTTTCTGTTAATAAATTATTTTGTCATGTTACAAGCTTTTGTTCAAAAATTCATACTTATCAGACTTTTACATCACTAAACACAGATCCCTAAATTCCTTCTGATAATTTTCATGGATAATTTTGGATTTCTTATTCAGATGCAGCAATGTTGTTTACACAACTGAACACTATAGCAATAACTGCATAGCAACGAAAAATCATCTCATCACTTAAACTTGAATTCCCAAATGTCTTCAAAGAAGGCCTAGATCTCTAAACAGAAGATTATAGCAATACTTGTCCTAAAACAAGATACTTCTTCAGTCTACCATCATGCAGGACCAATGCTATATGCTACGTATGCAATCATCAATGCTGAAAATGATAATTTCGTCACAATAGTTGTAATTAAACCACTCAAACATTCAAAAGGGGCAGCTCCTATCTTGGTATAAAAAACCTAATGAAAACTTGTTTCTTTATAGACTATTCTATAGGTCTCAATGACACATTTTAACTCACTCAATATTTACTGACTTTGCCATTAGATATTTTTGCAAAACAACAGGAATCATCTGTCTTTCTTGGATAAAGATATATTTTTTCCCAACTGAAAATAAATGTTTTTAAAATGGAAAGATTCTTACTTCTTATTTAGTCTTATTATTACAAAATCTTTAGAATCACAAAACAAATGTAATTTATGGTAAATATATGATATAATTTTTCCTATATAAAATTATATCATATTATATAAATGTTATAAAACATAATATGTGATAATGTATTAAAAAATTTGAGATGATACAAATAAAATGTATTATGATAACTGTTAATTAATGCTAAAGATGGTTAATTTTAGATCAAAGATGTTATAAAAATGAAAAATTTTCTGCAATTTGATGCTTGATTTATCAAATATTTGCATAAAAAATTATTTTGATTTAAATTTTATGCAACTTATAAACAAATAATTGCATCATTAAAATATATTATGTAAATGATGATGCCATTACTGAGGATCTAGTTTTTTATTCAGAGTAAAAACATTGTTAATGAAAAGTAAATAAAAAAATGAAATAAACAGGTTAATTTTGATAAATAACATCTTCACAAACAATGCAGTTAAGCTTATTTGCAAATTAATTTTACAAAAATATCCTTTGGTCAAAGTGCCTATTATGTCATGAATAAAGATGGTTGCTTCCACTATCAATGCCTGTTTATGACTGTTAAGTCAAATAAATATAAAATATTAATATCAAAAATTAAATAATAATTAGACTAGAAATAAAACAATGTAATGCTTTGTGAAGTAATTGAGAAATATTTGACTCCTCATAAATTAAGCTTAGATATCCACATCAACCTTTGACTGATAATAATGACTGTAGGAAATGAAAGCTTTAAATAGCTATAGCACTGTGACCAACCAGTGATCTATTGTACACACAAACAGGATCATCCCATAAGATCTGTCTTATACATGAAAAACAGTATCTTCAACAAATGGACTCTAAAAAGATCTTCCGATGCAGGAAAATGCAGCCATAGACGATTGTATCTTAGCCGTGAAAGGGATATATATTCATATAATATGTGAAGAATAGTTTCATCTATTTTCTGACATCATCTACAACTGGGACTATCAGCAATCCCAATTAAATGAAGATGTATCCTAAGATGACAGTGCCTTGTAACAATTATTACTTAATTTTTATGCAATGCAAGCAATTCTTTAGTTCTCTGTAATGAAAGACCTAATATAAGAGTCTTTTGTTTGCCTTAATTTAGAATAGATCTCCAATGAGAAAGGTACTGAGTTTCCAATCAATCTCTGACAACCTGCCCAAATGCAGATCTAATGCCCAGGATAGGTTCTGGACCAATAAAGGGACAAAAAGTCCCTTCTTTGGCCAGCCCATCTACAACTTCACTGCTCTGAATCCTCTTATGTCCTGGCACCCAAACAAATTGAATCCCATTCCCAAGAGCTAGTTCCACAATGAGATGATGACATTCCCACTTCAGCTTTTAGTATGTTACTGTATAAGGCTTTATAAAGTACTTCCTATATTCACTTAATGTACTTTTGATTAGCATATGTTTTTTTCCCATTCCAATTAATACATTATAACAGAGTATACCTATATAAGAAATAAGATCTAATATCTTTCAAATCTAATAGCAGCAACTTTTCAGAATCTTATATATCTATGTTATGACTATTTACATTCATTTACATAATACCTGCTTATACTCTAACTAATTCTTATGCAATAAAAGCACTATATAGCAGTGGAGAATAATTCACATCAAATTTATTTAGTTAATTAAAAACGAACGTTTTCGGCCTTCACGGCGGCCATCATCAGGTTCACAAACTTAAGCTCATACTGAGTTCTAGAACATTAAACATTTATGCCGTTTGGGGGTCTCCAGAACCTCACACTATTAGCTCCTCCAACTTTGAGTCGACAGAAAATGAGGATGGTCCTACCACTACTCCTCTTGTTCCCTCGGGACGGGAACGTAACAGTTCATGTTCCCGGAAAAAGAAAAAGCGGTCCCAGGGCTCTCTACTGGGATCGAAGAGTGCCAAGACCAGCAAATCCCTAGGAAAGTAAGGCTTTACTGCCCTAGGAATCTGTTATCCTATTTTTCCAACCGATCATGTCTGTAAGACTCAAAATAGGTACTCTAAATTGTATGGGTCTCCGTACACCCAAAAAACAGTTGTTTTTAAATCAATTTGGCAATCTTTCGGCCTCGACATATTAGTCGTACAAGAAACCTATTTTACAGACATGAAAGGTGTTAGACGCTTCCGGCGACGTTTTGATCGGGTCTCCAATCACTGGAGCTTCTCTGTTGGACGCAGTGGTGGCGTCGGCATCCTCCTTTCACCAAAGATCACAGTTCAGCAGTTTGTGACCGACCCCTGCGGTCGAGTCGTGCTTTTAGACGTTGTAAAGGATCAAAAAAATTTACGCGTTGTTGGTATTTATGCACCAACCAGGCCGGAACAACGTTCGGACTTTTTTCAAAATTTGTGGACCTATCTCTGTACCAACAGAGATCTCGTCGTTTTAGCCGAATGGGACTGTGTTCTTAGATCGGTTGATAAGGTGAGTGGCGCTTGGAGATCCGAAGCATCACGGAGCCACCTGGACCTCATCGATACCCATCTACTAACCGACGTCCAGCTTCACGTCCACCCTAGGAATGTTCTATTCACCTGAGCAATCTCAGAGGCTCTTTACGAAGTCGCATCGATGGGATCTATACCAACGTCCCGTCGGCTGCCAAAACCTTTACTGTCACTCCGCTTTTTGACACCGGTCGACGTTTTTCTGATCACTGCTTGGTCGTTTCTGACTTCACATTCGAGAGGACTGCCAAGCCCAATTGATTTCTCCAAACTCCTGAAATACTCGGCGACGAGGAATTTCAGGAGTTTACCAACAAGGCTCTTGACAGTCTTCTTGTCAAGCCAACCACTTCTCTTTCTGACTGGATTTCCAGTAAAAAGGAAATCCTCTCCTTTGCTAAGCGGGTCGACAGGTAGCTCAAAAAAAGAGTGCACTATTGGATTCGCATCTATCAGCGCCTGCTGATAACTTGCATACTTTCCGCTAATACCTCCAGCTACATCAGTGACTTGATTCCCCAAGTCAGTGACTTCTTAACTTCCCTTTTGGTTGCTCGTGGCAAACACTCCTATGAGCACTTCAAGATCGATCAGGTCTTTGCTCCTAGGACGTCTGATGCGAAGTTTTTTGGCAAGCTTAAATGCATCAAAAAACGTAATTTTATTCCCTCCCTGTCTGTCACCAATGGCGATGTCATTATGAATGCGAAGGAAGTGTTAGAGGAATTCCATCGTCACTTCTCTTCTTTCTTCTCTTCTTCTCCGGTCGAAGAGGACCTCTGGGGCCACCTCTCTCAACATGTTGAGAGGGTTTCCTTGCACCCAGTGCCTTTTCTCTTCACTGAGGAAGCCGTTCTTGATGCTATCTGCAGCATCAATCTTGGCAAGTCACCGGGTCCGGATGCAATCCCTGCGACTTTTTATAGAGGTTTTTCGAGTAAACTCAACCCCCTTCTGGTCCGAGTTTTCTCAACACTCTTGTCCCAACGACCCTAGTATTTCTAAATTTAACTTGGGGAGGATCATGGTTATCCCCAAGAAAGTGGACTGTACGTCAGTCTCTGATTTTCGGCCATTAACTTTAACAAATGTAGACTATAAAGTCTACGCTAGTCTTTTGTATTCAAAATTAGCATTTTCCCTTGCTCTTCCATTGTTCCCTCTCAAACGGGAGGTGTTCCGGAACGGAGCATTAGTGATAATCTAATGCTAATTAGGTTATTAGATAGTTATTGTAAAGACCGGAAATGGCCATTAAGCTTCCTTTCCATTGCCCAATCGAAAGCGTTTAACTGTGTACATCATGACTTCCTTTGGCATGCCCTAAAAGTACACGGTGTCCCCAGTGATCTTATTTCGGCAATCAAAATTTTGTACCACCAAGTTCACTGTCAGTGCTTTGTTAATGGATATCTCTCGACTCCCTTTCCAATAGGAAAGGAAGTTAGACATAGTTGCCCACTCTCTATGCTTCTCTTTTCCCTTTGCATCAATCTGCTCTTGAGCACGATTGATGCGGATCGATCTATCTCCGGGTATGACCTACCTAGATCTTTCTCTTGTAAATTCGTAGCACATGCAGATGTCACATTCTTCGTGAGAGACGCAAGGGCCTCCAGCAATACCTTCACAACTTTCAACTCTACTATCGGGCTTCTGGTGCTCTTTTGCAACACCAGTAAGTCCACCATCTTTCATCTGCAAGGTTCCTTCTCTATCCCTCCCGAGTAGGACCTCCCTGTCGCGTCTAGTGTTAAGATCCTAGAGTTATATTTTGGACATAAGGCGCACAGACACAACGTAAATGCCATTGGCCAAAAAGTATACGAGAAAATTCACCTTTGGACTGGCTACTATGACTACTGGCCAAGTAGAATAGCAGTCTACAAAAATATACTTTTCGGCTCTTGCGTATATTATGGCTCTGTCTATACTTTATACAGCCATTTTAACAATGTTAACAGCCAATTGTTTCGTTTTGTCTGGGCTCACAAGCCAGAGTGGGTGTCTCGCGAGCTCATGTACAATTCCAAGGCAAATGGTGGGTGGGGGATGTTTCATCCCTCCCTGTTCTCCCTTGCTATTCAACTTAAGCAGCTTGTTTGTTGCCTTACCGTACGGAATCATCCAGTTAAGCAGCTCTATCGTTTTTTTCTGGGTTTTTCCATACGGTATGTTGACTCCTCCTTTTCGGTGAATTCCTCACCGAAATGTGTCTTCCCACCTCTATTTGTGAAGGTATGGTGCGATCTTCTAAAACGTTTAGCTTCTTCAGGCATTCTTCCTGATTCCTCTTCAAGTGTGTCTGAGATCTATCGCCTTGTTAGACCGACATTCCCTTTCACACTAATGCAGTATCTACTAGTGCCACTTTCCAACTGTCCATTATATGGGGAAGGTGTTTCGACAAACTAGTGCCCGAGCGCTGCATTAACTGCAGTGGCAGTTACTGCATGACGCCTTGCCCACAATGTATAAACTCTCCATCTGTAGAGTTTAATGTACGCTCTTCAGCGTGTTCAGTGTGCACATCGTCTCCCTAGACGGTTGCCCATCTCTTTTACTACTGTCCTTTGGCCAGATCACTCTGGGGCTGGCTGCCTCACCTTTCTGTCACGTGAGAACGCAGGACAACACAACCCCTTACGTAACTAATCTTCTAGTGCATCTTTCCAAGTTCGAGTTATGGGTCGCCAGGTGTAGGCGACTTTACAATGAAATGAGAACCTCTTCCAGACTCCTCCAAGTGAAGGTCAGGGAGGCCTTGAAGTGCAAGCTACTCTCTGACTAAGACCCTGAGGAGAAGAAACTTCCTGTCATTGTGGGATTCTCCCAACCAAACTCTTTGGCGTTGGGAGGTTAATGCATATCCGACAGATTCTACAGATTTTTGTATAACAGTCGTATATATATATATAAATTATTAAAAAAAAATGGGTAGGTATACTGTACAGTATAGTATATATCATATATCAGCCTTCGATTAATATATAAATTATTAAAAAAAATGGGTAGGTATACTGTACAGTATAGTATATATCATATATCAGCCTTCGATTAAAAAAATCATTTCTGATATCAGATGAAGTAATTACGTGCATATTCGTGTTGAATCGAAAATATTTTTTCCTGAAATGTTTATTAATCAATTAGCGGTATTTACTGTATACACTATTAATACGGAATTACTTAGATTTCTATCAAAATTTTATAAAATTAAATTAATCTTTCTTTATACTTATAAGTTAAATACAAAAATGTATTATATACTAATACAATATGGTAAGAAATATAATACAGTGGTACCTCGGATCACGAACGTCTCGGTTCACGGACAAAACGGTCTACGAACACCATTTGCGAACAAATTTTGCTTCACTTTACGAACGATGCTTCGGTTCACGAACACACACGCACGGAGTGCATGGAACGCACGTGACTCGCGGCTCACAAAACCCTGCGCACAGCCTCGCCCCCAGCAGCAATCCAGTTCGCCCAGCTCATATGGGTACAGTAAAGTTCCAACAAGTGTTGATATTTTAGTTTTTTTCTTTATTTAATTAAATTTATCCCTTATTATGGCTCCCAAAAAAGTTAAAAGTGTTAGTGAAGGTGGTGTTAAACATGCTTTCTTCTAATATTACTGTTATATTTATTTCCTTTCTGTATTATTTCCACACATAAAGCCATAACATGTTAAAAATTTTTTCTAGGACAAAAAACGTATTATTTGGATTTACATTAATTGCAATGGGAAAAATTGATTCGGATTACGAACAGGGACAAGGAACGGATTGTGTTCGTGAACCGAGGAGTCACTGTATCTAATCTTTTCTCTTTATATTATAGATTATTTACATTTCATGCAACTGTCCAAATGGGGCGTACCTGCAACATGTAAACATGTTTTTGCTGTATTGTATGGTTTAGATCAGTTATTCTCAACCTGCAGTCCGTGGGCCGCATGCAGCCCGGCAAGCTTTTACGTGCGGCCTGGAACGTACACTCATGAATTTAATGAAAAAGCGGAATTTTTCTCTCACATGCAAAAAAAATAAAAATTCTGATATAAATTTTTTTTTAAATCTGTAAAAGTTAGAATTCTCCCAATTTGCTAGGTCCTTCCTGATGCACTCGTAAAATTTTACAGGTCATAGGTCAGTTTGGAAAACACTGACCTATGGAATTCACGAATTGAGAAGCGAAGAGTTTTTTGTAGGCGATTTTTTAGAAGTCAGACTTTTTTCACGTAACACCAACCGATTGCAGACTGCTGATATAGCGTGTTGCGGCCCGCTTAATGTAGCAATCAATTGTATGCGGCCCGCTTAATGTAGCAAACAAATGTATGAGGCCCAGGGAAAAAAGGATTGAGAACCACTGGCTTAGATTATTATCAGCAAAAACTGTACTCTGTACCAACAGAAGTATTACAGTGGCATCGACCCAAATCGCGAACATTATCTTCAAAGAAAATTTCAGATGTATTTAGTAAATCTAAAAAACAAATCTATGTACAAGATGTTAACCAAGCCTATCGATATTACACCAATTTCCATAAGGCTCAACTCACACGAGCCACAGCATAACCACGCCACAACTACAAAACGGTAGTCTGTTTATGGACGGTCGTGAATTATAATTATATTAATATAGAAACGCATAATCTACTCAGACGGACCGCTAACTGAAGTCTGCTTCAACCGCTGGCGCAACTTGTGGTCGATACTGTCGCTACTTGTGGCGTGGTTCTGTTGTGGTAAGTGTGAGTTGAGCCTAAAACATATCACTTTTCTCTGCTTTCAAATAAATTCATTTATTATTTTAAAATTTTGTAGTTACTGCATTGGGTTTTAGTTGGCGTCTATTTGTAAAGTTTTAATAAATAAAGCATTCTTGGAAATGATTCGAACAAATACCAGAGTTCTTAGTAGACTTAGAATTCTTTCGTTTGGTTTAAATTTGCCATTGTCGCATTAACTTTGGATCCGAATGAGAAAAATAATGAAAAGATGTTCCATTTTTTATATATAAATCTTTGTTCATACGATTCGAATAACCAAAAACACAAGAAGTCGGCATTTCGAAATTTTATTTCCCAAAGTTGCGACTGTTTTCCTTCTATCACGTGACACAACTAGACTTCTGACGTCACGTGCATGTATCTCATTGACCTTTCTTTAGCATGTTGTTATCATGTTTAATTACATTCATAGATGAGTTATATACATGGTTATATATTATTAATTTTCGGCATAATTTTGATATTAAGTTAAATAATTTAAAATTATTATTTTTTCATTTAAATTTTTCGAATGTCTTTTTAGGTTCCTTTAGAATATTCGCTTGCACCTTGGCTTCCACTAAAAACATGGAGGCCGTTTAAATGTATTTGATAGGCTAAGAAATATGGAAGCTAAACATGAATCAAAATTCAAACGTTTTATTTTTAAAAACAAAAATAAAAATAGATCTGAATTTGCTGAAGATGTTCCCATTGCTTTAAGTTTATTATTTATAGAAAGTTTTCCATTTAAAGTAAGATAAAATGCCAAATATTTGTTTAGCTTAATTTTAATTACACTAAATATTTGTACTCTTTTGAAAAAAATGGCATCAAAAATTACATTATGTTATGTTGTTGTAATTTTATACTATCATATTAAATCTATATTATCCAAAACAACTATTAAAAATTTTTCTTGAAGTTAAGTATATAAATAAGTTTATATACTTAACTTCAAATGCAATTCCTAAAACTGTTAACATATTGTACACTAATAATTAAAATTTTCAACAGATATATGAGCAAAAATACTCAGTAATTTTGCATCATTCATATTATTTTAAATTCGTTTCTTTTTGCTATATAACAATAAAATAATTTGTATAAATAACACATGCAAAACAAAAAATAGAGATTTATGAACTGAAACATAAACAATAAATTATATTATGTTAAATAATAAAACAACTGGATTAGAAATAAAGATGTTAAAATAAATTCTCTAAAGGGATAGTCTAACTTAGCTTATAAAATATCTGATTCTCTTGTCCTTTGATATTTATCATTAAAGAGCAACAGCTCTGCACCACCATGAGATATATATTATAGAGATAAGAAATATGAATTTAAGCATAACCATTATATTGGAGCATAGCACTACAGCACTTATGGTACCGTTATTTGGAAAGTACAAGGTTTGGACTTGTATGACTATCCAGCCAAAGTGGTACTAATGGTCTGGGGATTACAGTATTCACTCCCATGCATTTTCAAGCCCACAATTTACTATAAACTGTTTCAGTGCTTCCATTATTTCCATCTGTCTCTCAAAGAATCAAATTGGCTGGATAGATGCCAATGATTTAATACATGAATAATCTAAATTTAATTCTAGATCCCACCCATCAGTTTTTCAAAAAAATCTGAGCCTGGCCTATTGAATTATTTTCTTCAATTTTCTGATTAACTGCATTATGAGTTGATCACCCTATGGTCTGATGAAACATATCTCTTGTGAGAATGGCAGCATAATTAAAACTAGCCCTATTTGACTAACTTAAGGATTAAGACAACTAAAGGCTGCTCCAGGAAGAGAGAGCATACAACACAATGAGATAACTTTTCCACAAAAATGAGGGTCCATAAATCATTTGGCTTTGAACTAACAAATCTCCAGCCAATTGATTGTGTTTCTCACTCTTAAGCTATGCAAGACTTTTTTAACCTGCTACCAGTGTTTGATATACAGTACCTTATAATTCGACACTAATCTGTTGCCGAACTAGCGTTGAGTTGAGAAACTGTCGAATTGCGGGACAATATTTCTCATGTAAGACTATGGAAAATAGATTAATTCATTGAAACCATTTTCCTAAAAAATGGTTTCAAAAGATTACAAATTTTGAAAAAATTATTAGTTATATAATGGTTTTTAGTAAAGCTGATTTCGTAGTTTTTCCAATTTTCTCAAAACGTTTGTTTTTGACTTGTGTCACTTTAGAAATATGTGTGCGATATAGTAAAGAAAATAATATAGTATATCTCTCTCATCTCTCCAATAAAG
Organism: Olivierus martensii; assembly: GCA_000484575.1. NCBI lineage: Eukaryota > Metazoa > Arthropoda > Arachnida > Scorpiones > Buthidae > Olivierus > Olivierus martensii. The sequence goes on from AYEL01085727.1 coordinate 56,481, forward strand.
GAAGTGGGATGGGAGTCCAACACTCCCATCCCACTTCCTTTATTGGAGAGATGAAAGAGATATACTATATTATTTTCTTTATGTAGTTTTTCCAATTTTCTCATGGACTCCCATCCCACTTCCTTTATTGGAGAGATGAAAGAGATATACTATATTATTTTCTTTACTATATCGCACACGTATTTCTAAAGTGACACAAGTCAAAAACAAACGTTTTGAGAAAATTGGAAAAACTACGAAATCAGCTTTACTAAAAACCATTATATAACTAATAATTTTTTCAAAATTTGTAATCTTTTGAAACCATTTTTTAGGAAAATGGTTTCAAAAGATGATGGAGGATTGCTTCCCAAGTTATAAAATAGTGCCAACATAAAAATGCAAGTTTTTGACTTGTGTCACTTTAGAAATACGTGTGCGATATGTATTTTAATATTGTATAACACACTAAATTACAACATGCACTATTTTATAATTTATTAATCCTTGGATGTTGGAATGAAGCCTTCTTTATTCTGTTCTACCTTTGAATCTGTGAAACCATCCTCGACTTGTTTTAAATTCTTCAATTTGATCTGAGGTACATCCTGGAGTTTTCTTCTGCAATTCTTGAAAATTAACCTAGCATTCTCACAGATCATTGCCAGAGTTATTGGATCTCCTTCTGTTTGACGCTTTGGCATCTATAAAGTGTTTCTGAAGGTCATGTGGATATCTGCCATGGAGTTCCTTTCTACATCAGGATTATTATTATTATTATTATTATTATAGCAGTAAATTGAATTGAATTCTGATTTTTAATGAGAATATTAAATTAAAGTGCAAACAATTGATCAACTCATTTTTCAGATTTATTAATTTTTGTACTGTACTATTATTAGACATAAATTGATATTTGCAATACATTCTAATTGTTTTTCAGTTTTGATTTTGATTATTTTATTTTTGGCATATAAATGTTTGAGAGTTATCTATTTGTAACTGAAAAAATATTTTCCTCTAATCCAAGTAAGAAACAGTTTTTCTATCTATTCATTGATAAAAGATCTATTCTTGTCAGAAACCTTCATTGCTCCAGCAGACATCTTAGTACCCTTAATCTTCTCTCTTTATTCCAAAATGTTATCACAGTTCTAGGAATGCCATACTCTTGAGTTACATCTTAATTGTTTTATCTTTATGCATTTTATCTACAATTTCTTTCTTTTTCTCTATGCTCAATCAAGTGTTCTTCTTTCTGAAATTATTCCTTTTGGCAGTTTTATTTGAATCATTCATACATTTCATTCAAAAAACTAATAACAACTAAGGATGCAGAAATTTTTTACTTTCTGAAAAATGCAGAATTGAAAATTAACATAAACAACATGGCAAACATCAAAGCAGCTCAACAAGAACTGAAAAATAACAAATGACATCACTTCCATGTACATGCATGTGCCATACTGCAAAATTCAAATGTCGAATTGTGGGATGTTGAATTGCAAGGTACCATTGTACTTTGTTTTCAGACTGTACAGTGTGTTCAGTACTCTGATGTTCCTTTAGATAGTCTTCCATAAGAGGAGATTTCAATAAATAGTGCAATATGTCATTTAACTCATGCTACAAAACAGCAACCATCATCTATCCAAAAATGAAGAGATAATAGGAAAATCTACTACAACCAGTTGCATCCAAGTTAAATGACAGTTATTGATCAGAATTTAGCCTCCTACAGGTAAGAAGTTATGAATGGTCTTTTACCATTGATTCTAGCTCCACTAGCTATTTCCCATCAATCATTGCAGAGAACTCTCTTGAATGAAATTGCCAAAAAGGGAATGATTACAGACACCAAATATCAAGTTTCTATTAAATACTTTTAATTAGCCTTATCTACATTTTGTAAATTTCATTTATTTTCTTTGAAATTAGCACAGAATTACAATTCATAAATAATTGTACATTTTTATGTGATCAATATTTTCAGTGCTAGTATATTGAACACTGTTGATATCAAAAGATGATATCTTTTCTAATACAAAAGATAAGAACACATATTCAAAGGTTTAAATTAATCCTTTGAAGAGTGAAGTATGAAGTGAGAAGAGTATAAAAAAGCATGAGAAAAGAGAGAAAGGGTCCTACAGAAGTGTACCAGTAAGAGAAAGTAGGGCATCCTTTAGTCATCTCTTACTATATGCAGATGAGATAGTGGGTAAATTCTTTGATTCTATTACAGAGAAGGTAATGAATGCAATAAAATGAAGATGGTAGACTAGGCAAAATTTTTTTGTGCATATATGAAAAGCAGTTATTTATGTATGCCACATCCACATTGCATCAGAGTGGCACCACATAGTATTCAAATAGAATGTTCAAAAGTGTAGGCAGAATGTTTATTTTCTGTCCAGTTGGAAAAAAATTACATTTGTGATTCCAAATTCTTCAAAATAAATAACGTGCATAGTGATATGCTTTCTCATAGCTGAAGGATCCAGTCCTGTTGAAATTCATTGTCAGTTGTCTGCAGTTTGCAGGAATGATTGCTGGTCACACAAAATTATGCATAAATGTGGAATTCAATTTAAAGATGTGTGTCATGAAAGTTTAAAGAATGATGCACACCCAGATCATGCAAATGTTATAATCACTGCATAGCTCATAGCCACTGTAGATGAACTTGTTAAGATTGATTATCATGTAAAATCTTCCAATGTTTTTGAGTCACTATAAAACAAGTGGTTACGTTTTTAAGCAATGGAATAGTGCATTACAATGCATCATATGAAATTAAGTCATTGATTATAAATTCAAGTGGGAAATATTGGAATACCTTGCATATAGACCTAATGGTCATATGTAGGATGTTCCAGTATTTCCCATTTTCATTTGTTTAGTCTGCTGAAGAAGTTGAAAGGTAAGCATTTGCAGTTAGATGATGAAGTCAAACATGCAGTGATGAAGTGATTGCAATCCCAGCCAAAGGAATTCTATGAACAGGAATCCACTGCCTTTCTAAACAGTGTGATAATTACTTTCAATTCTTTGGTGATTGCTTTTAAATCTGACTTTTCATAACTGAACTGCAATGCATATTATCTTTTCATTAGCACATAATTATTAGATGTATTTCTCTTAATAAGAAATTGATATTGTCAATTTCTCTGCTTGTGTAAACTAAAGTATTAAATTAATAACAATTACAAAATTAAATTTGAAGTCACAAAATCTTAATCATTTTTCTCAAAAATTTTCAGCTTGCATTAAAAAATATATTTTGAAATTTTTATTCTTCTGTTTTCTTTTCTACAAGGACTAATGTATAGAACACCTTGGATATTAAAATAATGAATCTGGACCTTCAGAACACATGATCTTAATGAATATTATATTTTGAATATTATAAATACTGATATGTGAAAACTATATATTAATTGAGCTTAAAGTTATTACTAGTTACTATATATTAATTGAGCTTGAGTATTTAAAAGTTAAATATCAATATTGAAAATTTTTTTATATAATGAAATTATTTTTTTATATAGTGAATAGTCAATATTCTAGATTAATATTCTATTATTAAAATTATAAAAATAACAATTTATTTACTTTTTATTTCATTTAGAATAACCAAATTGAATTTTGCCAAATTGGTATTACATTATTTGATTTAGAAGAAAATCAATTTATTGGAAGAACTTGCACTATAATAATTGATAACATAGAAAATAGGAAACTTAATATTGAAAAAGTGAGTTAATATTTTTAATTTAATATGATTACAATAAAGTATAGATTATCTGAATGTTAGTTATTTGAGTAGTAATTATCTGAACCATTGCTGTTCAAAAAAAAAGTTACAGTATCTTCTTTTCATGCACTGGTTGTTATGCTAAAACATTATTCCTGTTCTTTAATGCATTCGTTCCAGTTATTTATTTGAAGAAATATGCAGTATAACATAGAAACAGTCTTACTTTGCCATTTTAGGAATTAGATGTTGACTTAGCTACTCTGTGGATGATTTGATTATTATTTACAAACCGTTTTCTAAATTAATTATTTTTTATAATATTTCATATTTTAAAATGTAGCAGTAAAATCTTGTGTACAATAAATTAATTATAGACCTAATTACATTTTTGAATAAAATGGATATTCTAATATATATTTGATTATCCAAACTATTTGATCAACTAAACCACTTTGATCCTAATTAGTTCAGATAATTGATGATCTACTATATTTTGAATTACAATGTTACCCTTATATTATAAGTAGTATCATTATATTTATGCATTGGCAGTTATAATTAAAATGAACTTATCATTATATTTTCATTTATTTAATGATAATTTAGTTGCAGTATTTTATTAAATAACCAATATTAAGTTATAGATCAGCTATCTCAACTTTTTCATAAATGCCTGTCATAAAACCAAAATTCAAAAATTTCAGTATCACCAACAAAAATATGTCATGTATACAAATAGGAAGTTAAGACACATGTATCACCAGCCATCTGTTTGTACCATCAGTAGTACATGTATATTGGTGATATTTCATTATATAAAAAAATTTTTAACATTAATATTTAGTTAAACTCAACTAATATATAGTTTTGTATATATTGGTATTTTCAATAAGAACATTTGTTCTGAAGGTCCAGATTCATTATTTTAATATGAGAGATGACTGGTAACATGTGTTGTTTTGAGAACTGTTGTTATAGATCAATGATTCTTAACCTTAGTAAAGAAGAAAACCTAAGCACTAAGCAGAAATAAAACCTTTATTTCACAAAGGAACGTTTTTGAATATTCTCAACTGGTCTACATCAGCTAATGTCAACCTCTATACAGAGAGCCAGGATATTTCTCCAGGTTTGTTTACATAGGTCAGAGAACACGGATAGTCGGTGACATGAGTTAAATTATTGCCTCCCACAAGACAGAGTATCTATTCTAGTTGCTTACATCCCAAAAATGTTACTTAAATATTAATTTGTTTAATACAAATTATTTGTCCAAAACGTAAAATCGTGCCTTGCCTAATCAAAACGTAAAAAACCCGTGTATGGAACAAAAATGGGACCAAAAATCTAGAGATAAAAATAAAAACGTAAATAATAAAATAAAAAATAATAATAATAAAGTTGTCTTCTGTACAACAACATGTGCTAACCACAGTCCATTGTCCAAAGACATGCGTCAGAGATTGTAACAAAGTCACTACGGTAAACAAGCTTAAAGATTTTAATTTTTTTGGGTTTATGCCTTTGTTTTTAAGTAATTGTAATTATTATTATTATTTTTCATTTTTTGTTTTTATCATCATTTTTATTACGGTTTTATTATTATTTTTTATATTTCTGACAAATAATTCATTTAATGTAACATTTTGGATGTAAGCAACTAGAACAGATACTCTGTGCAAGGCAATAATTTAACTCATGTCACCGACCATCCATGTTCTCTGACCTATGTAAACAAACCTGGAGAAATATCCCGGCTCTCTGAATAGGGGTTGACATTAGCTGATGTAGACCAGTTGAGAATGGTCAAAAATGTTCCTTTGTGAAATAAAGGTTTTATTTCTGCTTAGTGCTAAGTTTCTTCTTTACTCTGATTAGTTGCAGAATGTCTACAGCTTTAGTACATTCTTAACCTTTTTGAAATCAAGGAACACTTTTGATTGTAAAGAAAATTTGCAGAACACTATATTACTAAGATCATAAAACAAACAACAAAAATATGCATGAACATGTATTTTACTAAAAATTATACATTACACATTAAATAACAGTAAAAATAAACATTAATTAAAAATACATTTATTCTTAAGAACTATAAATAACTCTTTTAGAAAAATGGAACATTTTTAAATCATGTTTAATGCAATACCTGAGCTAATTGTCTTTTGCAGATTTGAGCAATATCAGGTCTAATATGTGATAAATCTACCCTCATTTCTTTATCAATATTCCTAAGTCTTTGGTGTTTTTTAGTTTTTATATTCATTAATGTTGAAAAGCCTAGCTCACACAAATATGATGTTGAAAACTGTATCAAAATCTTAAGTACTTTTGTGGATAAGCCTGCTTAATAGTTTATTCGAAAATTCAAGTTGAATCTTGTCTACATTATAAAATGCGTATTGTGCAGTATGCTAAGGTCATTCAAGTAGGCCTCACTTTTGTAATTTTGTGGAACACTTGTAAACATGTTCATGGAACATCAGTGTTCCAGGGAAGTGTCCAGTTAAGAACCACTGTTATAGACAATATGGTCTCCTTATTAATAAACATAGAATAATTATTTTTAAAGCTGCAAAACAAATAATATTTGTATTTCTATTTTAACTAACTTATATACTTTATAGTAATTAATTAGCACTTAATTTTAAAATAATATTTTTGCAATTTTATTTTTTATAAATTTTATATTTAAATAATAATAATAGTAAAATATACAAATCCTATATAAGATTTATTTATTGTTCAAAAAGTCTGTGCATTTTATTTTATGACCACCTACTAACTTGAATTAGTATATATTTTTGTACTCTTTTGATGTCAGATATCAAGAAAAAATTATTTTCCTAATGATTGATGTCAATTTTTGGCAATTTTATATTTACACAAAAAGTATAATCAAGCATAACACATTTTAAAATTCATTGAATTTGAGTGCAATAATCCTTTGTCTCATATGAGAAAATATTTAAAATATCCAAATTACCATTTTTGTATTTCTTATCCATCTTTTAATGTAAGTGATTAGTCAATTATAATCCATTTAGAAATGTTAATTCTAATAAACAAAATAAATATGCAATAAATAATGATACAAAACAAACAGACTTTTAATAATATAAAATTTATATAAAAATTCACAACATACAAACAATTTTGAACAAAATAAATATGCAATAAATAATGATACAAAACAGACTTTTAATAATATAAAATTTATATAAAAATTCACAACATACAAACAATTTTGAATCTATTACTGTCAAAGTATCATTTCCATTCAGTATTTTGTCTATTGATGCTTGGTAGCCTCTTTGTTAGGGGAATGAAAGTACTTATGCATTGTGGAATATTTTGTGAATTTTACACTATTAAGTTTGTTTACTTTGTATCATTGTTTATTGTTTGTTTATTTTATTTATTATTCATCACAGGTGTCTTTAATCCTATTTACTGCTAAATATTAATCTTTCATGTCTTTAAATTCACTATTATGATTTTTTGAATTTTTGGCTGATATTCTCAAATCATACATGATGTGTATACCTATATATATAAAAGCTGAAGCTTGGAAAGAGCAACGCTTTTTAAGTGATATTATTGGATTACGATAACCACATGATACGTCTAGCTGGTGATGCTATTGGATTAAAATGATCATTCATTAGATATCTGAGCAGTCTCATTGGTCTATATCAGCGTTTCTCAAACTTTTTTCATTCACGACCCCATTTTTCATTACAAGATTTTTCGCGACTCCAGGTATTAAATATGAAATAAAACATACAAATACATAAATCATTTATACACTTATTAAGATGAACACAATCAGCCAACTACATTGAAAATACATATGTTGTCATACGTTAAATATTGGGCGTTTGTGAAATTACATATAAACTAAAATTCAAGTATTTGAATTTACTTTTTGCGACCCCAGCATTTCGCTTCGCGACCCCATTTAGGGTCGCGACTCATAGTTTGAGAAACGCTGGTCTATATGATCACATGATCACAAGATCACAAGATTACTATGTTTGAAAGTAATGGCAAATGTTGGCTCCTATGCTATCGTAATGAAATTTGAAATTTTATTCCATAGCAGAAATTTTTTTAAATTATAAATTTTTTTTTAATTTTATGGCTTTTATTGTAAAGATCATTGAAAGATTAAATTTGATTTAGTAATGAATCTTTAAAAATTAATAAATCATTATTTTATTTTAATTTAATTATAAATGTCAATTGTTTTAAAAAATTTTAATGTATCTAAATGAAGATTAATAAAAATTTTGAATTATTTTAATTACCACTTCTTATTTTATTTATAGTATTTTGTTAATATTTGTGTTTATATTCTGAGTTGTTTATATTTGTATTTATTTTTGCTCTATATATAATAATTTTTTAATTATAAATAAATATTTAATGAAAAACAGAATGTGGTGTTTAAACAATATAATAATTATTTAATTATTTTGAATTCTTTAAATCAGTGATTCCCAAACTTTTTTGAATTTTGGCACCTTTTCTGAATCCATGTTTTCCCAAGGCACCCTATTTCAAATTTTAATAAATACAGATTTGTTAGAATTTGAGATAGGGCACCAATTATCAGAAATTTATTAGAAATTTTAACAAATACAGACCAAATACCTTCATATAACATGGTAGATAGGTACCTAAAAAATGCTGTGGTGTGTGAAACAGTGTTTTATGAGACCTGGAGTGAATACAAGAAAAATGAGTTACATTTTAAAACCAATTAAAAACAAATAACTTTCTTTAATTCCACATAAGAAATTAATTTTTATTAAGAATATTAATAACACAAAACATAAAGAAAGAAAATTATATATGTAAGACTAAAAAAAAAAACATGTTGATACATAAAACAAAAAAGTATACAGACTTTGTAATATTCATTTAATAACTATATCTTCCTTAACCCTGTTCAGTTAAAATTAAAACAGATACAGTAATTTTCTTTTAAAAATAATTTCTGTTGCTGATTTAATTTTTTTATTGAATATATTAATGAAAATATATCACTGTGCAATACATTTTCATATATTTTCTTGTATCTCTGCATTATAGCTTTATCTTCTTTGAACAGTAGATTTTTTTAAAAATCAGATGGAATTGCTATATAAATAGAATATTGTCTAAATTAAAAATTCACAGCACTTCTAACAGTAAAGTATCAAACTAAATTTATTAGTTTGATACTTTACTGCTAGAAGTGCTGTGAATTTTTAATTTAGTTTGTTAGGGTTTTAGCAGTATTATAGTAAAAGTTAGAATATTGTCTGTATATCAATCTGTTGATTAAAGACTTTTCTTACTTTAAAATTTTTTTTTTTACTTTAAAAATTTAAGACTGCTATAAAAATTTTTTTTACTTTAAATTTATGCCAAATATAGTATATTTCTATATACTTAATGAAAATCTAATATGTTTTTTTCTTTGTAACAATATCAACTTTTCTTTCTGAACTTTTTCTGCATTTAAAGTTTGTATATCCTCTGCTTAATTTACAAAATCTGTAATCTAACCTGCTACAAATCAATTGTTCCTTAACACATAACCAAAAAATTTATGAATAAAAATCATCTTATCTTTTACATTTCTCTATTGAAGAATGAAAACTTATCTTTTTATTCATGAACTGAACATTTGGAACACAAAATACTCAATAGTTGACAATTAACTGAGTTTCAAAATCAATTTAGTTAACTCATTTTCAAATAAAAATTGAAAATAGATTGCATATCATCTCTCTCATGGTAAACTAGCAAAATTGTATTTATGACTAATTTTAGCAAAGTATTTTCCAATGAGGGCATTTTATGTATGTATTGTGTGTCCATAATGTGGATTTACAAAAATTAATGAAAATGTTTTGTGTTATAGGGGAGTAAATATAGTTTTTTAAATGTTTCTAAATTTGTTAAGTAAAAACTGAGTTGTAGAAGTACAGTGTTATATGAGGATTTCTTCAATTTTCTAATCATGTTATAGGGAAACCATGTTATACAACGATTACATGTATTATAAAATTTAGAAAATTTTATATTATTTCATGGTGCTCCTGTGAGGAAGCCATGGCGCACACTTTGGAAACCACTGCTTTAAATTATTTACATCTAAGTAACATAAAATTTATTATCTATAAAATTTATATAATAAAAATTTACACTTAAATTATTGCTATTTCCTGAAATTAAAACAAGCAATTCCAGAAAGAACTAAAATTGCCTATTTTCCAAATATATAATTTAATTTTTACTTATTTAGCATTTGGAATCCATTGGCTTGCTTTGTCCAATTTTTAATGTATTTAGCCAGCATAGATGTCATAATGATGTCATTATTGCATTGATGTGATGTCAATCATTATTACATCATCGTGACTTCATAATAATTGGATTTATTATGTCATCCATTGTTAAATCATGATGATATCATGATCTAACAATGGATGATTGTTGACATTATACCTATCATGACATCATCATGATAGGTGTGATGTCATTGTGATAGATAATGACAATAGAAGATACTAAATGTTAAGCAATGCAGGTAAGCCATATATCCCTACACTGTTAACCCTTAATACTATCTATTGGCAATAATAAAGTAATAATAAGTATTAAATAGCATAGTTTAACACTATCATTTGTCAATAATATAAACTAAAATTTTGATAAAAATAAAATTCCATCTTATTGAATTAAAGGATGCAATATAGAGGTATTCTTTAATGCAGAACACCACTATAGAATTTCATGAAAATCTTAATTAGTTCAAAATTTATTAGTAAGGACACACAGACAATAGATAGACATGAGCCCAATCTTATATTATCCATTTCCTTCAGAAAGTAGGCTAAAAATAAAAATTTTTAATGCATATTATTCACAAAAGTAGGTTTAACAATTTCAAATTGACTGTTATTCATTATATACAAACAATTTAATAAAAACTTTATATTATACCTTATATTTATAGATATTAAATGAAACATTTTATTAAAAATCATTATAATTTTATACAATTACAAGAGTACTTAAATTTTCTTAAAAGAGGACGTTAAAACTTAGAATAGAACAAGTCAAAAATAAAATTATTTTATTTTATTTTATAATAATTTATTTTTAATTACAAAATATTATATA
>AYEL01085730.1:0-19951 GCA_000484575.1 Olivierus martensii
AGAAGAGGCAAAAAGAGCAGAGGTAGACTTTATCTTTAATGAAGGCAGAAGGCATGGATATGATGATTATTTTATGCAAAAGGTTTACAAAGAAATGACCAAAAGTAGAGATAATAATATACCAAATGTGTCAGCTGAGAGAGAGTCTGTATCTGAACAACAGAGATATGTAGCATTGCCACACGAAATTGCTAAATATAAACCCCTCAAGGAAATGGCGAAAAAAACTGAAGTTATATTGGCACTGAAGAGGAATAAAACTTTATTTTCAGCATTGAGGAATGATAAAAAGTCCTGTCCAAGACACCAGTTATCGGGAGTATATACGGTTCCAATATATAATAAAAGTATGAAGCAACAAGAAGAATATATTGGAGTAACAACGAAGAATCTCTCTCAAAGGATCGATGAGCATAAAAACAACATTATGAATGCCTGTTTAGGTACATCCACTAGCTAAAAGGTTTTACGAATATGAACTCGATATTGATTGGAGGCAAGCAGAAATCCTAAGAACAGGTTTTGAGCCTAAACATACATAACTACAAGAATCCTTAGTTATAGCCAAAAGAAAAACGCACCAAAATGTTATCAATGAACAATCCAGCATATCGTTCTCCAATACATGGAGTTATGCGATTATGCATAAATTATGAACTTTTAAAGTTGTTATATTATATTATTTTGTTAACAAATTTATGTTTCTATTTAATAATATTTATAACTTATTAACTCACTTAATTCATCCTCCAGCACAACTTATATTCCCTCAATTCCAGTCAACTGCCCACTTTTGTTTCCCAAATGGGGAAGGCTGGATTGATATTGTTCTTTCCAACAATTCCCTCCTAAACCTGGGTGTTGATTGTGAGACCCTGGATATTCCATCTGCTAGTGACCTTCACTACATCCTTACTAAGATTCATCTCAAGAGCAAAAAAGTTAACAGTAACATCTTCCATACCACAACCAACTTGGAACTCTTCCGTGACTATCTACGTAATCACTGGATCCCTACTCCTATTGATGAAATCAATACCAGCGACGATATAGACCTTTTAGTGAACAACCTCGCTGACTCTATACTCAAAGCATACCGTCATTCCTCCAAAACTCGCCTCTCAACCAAGAATCTGGTCCCTTGGGGGAATGATAACCTCAACTACCTCCGAAAACAAGTAAGATCTCTACAAAAGCGATTCAGGAGAGAAACCAATCCGAAGCTTTGTGAATCCTTCAGAAACTCCTACATGGAATCTTTTCGAAACTACAAAACCTCCATCAAAACTGCCCACACTAAAGCGTGGAAGGAATTCTGCTCTAAACAGTCAAGCCCCTGGTCTTATCCCTTCTACATTACCAAGAATAAAAAGAAAAGTACAACTCTTCCCTCTTTTATTGTTCAATTCAACGGTAACCACTGCCATGATATCTCTGAAAACATCCGACTCATTCTTCAGCACCACTTACCAGATGATAACAACGTTTCAAACTCCCCTGAACAATCCTCTACCAAACTTTTCGCTTCCATTCCACCGAATACAGACAACAACAGAAACTTCACTTTCAATGAAATCTACAAAGCCATCAAGCAAATTAATGTCAAGAAGTCACCTGGTCTTGACCATATCACTGGCGAGATGGTCATCAATACCTTTTTGGCCATTCCCATTGCCCTAGTAATTCTTTATAACTGCTGCCTTAACCTGGGATACTTTCCCAACACATGGAAAAGGGCAAACATTATGCTCGTCCCTAAGCCTGGAAGTGATCGCTCCCAACCCAATAGCTACTGACCCATCAGTTTTTTCCCCATCCTAGGGAAGATCCTTGACAATGTCCTCACAAACAGACTCTGTTGGTTTCTTGAAAACAAGGGATTTTTCCACAATAACCAATTTGGGTTCCGCAGAGGCAGAAACACTGTTCACGCCATCCAACTGGCCTACAGCTACATGATCAGAGCCAAACAGGAGAAAAAACACTCAATTGTCATCTCCATTGACTTTGCAGGAGCCTTTGACCATGCATGGTGACCCCGCATACTAGAAGCTATCAAGAATGTTCACTGTCCCCAAAACCTATATAAGATCCTCCAGAGCTACTTTATCCATCGCACTGTGGTGGTCATCACAAACCACACCAACATCTTTGTCAATGTCAACAGAGGTTGCCCCAGGGTTCCTGTTCTGGTCCACTATTGTGGAAATTAGGACACTATACATTATCTTAATGAACATAAAGAACTCAAAATTACAAGAACCACATACAAAAAAAAATGCTTTCCATATATCAGACCATTGAATCAGGAACTTGAATTCATAAAATTATATTGACCAATCACAGAATTTACTGATTACATCGCCATCTTAAATCATGGCAGTCATAAGTCAAAGTTTACCTGTGTAAAAGTTTTTACATAAGATTTGTTCTATAATAATTCATTTAAATTAATATTATCTATTATATGTGGTGCACTAGACCATCTAAAACCAGCAGAGGGTGCTTTCCCCTGTCTTCTTTTCAAGAAACCATTACTCACCAGGTAGCTCCACTTTTGCTCTTTGTCAACTGCTACACGAAAGTGTATCCTCCGGTCTGCTGGATACCTCGTACCTACAAAGAGCGCATGAAGTCGTCTCATTTTTTTTGTTGGTTGTGTGTGTGTGTGTGTGTGTGTGTGTGTGTGTGTGTGTGTGTGTGAGAGTGTGTGTGTGTGTGTGTGTGTGTGTGTGTGTGTGTGTGTGTGTGTGGTTCTTATTAATGTGTAGAGACATAATTGTCATCAATATGTCTTTGGAATAGTATAGAATATGTATTTTTTCAGTTGATATCCAACCGGTAAGAATATTGCACTTATTAATGCATTGGGTTGTCCAGAAAGTTCGTGCATTTTTTAATAAGAAAATAAAACAAAACTTTCAAATTTAAAGATAATTTTATTCAGTAAAATAATTTCCGTCTGAATTTACAAATTTTCCCATTGAGTCAGTAGGTTTTTTGATGCCATTTTCAAAAAATTTTTGGTTGTGACTCAAAAAATAATTTTAAGTGTTTTTTGACTTCAGCAATATTTATAAATTTTTTTCCCTTGTAGAGAATTTTATAGAGATCGAAAGAGATAGTAATCCAACACCGCAATGTCTGGCGAATATGGAGGGTGAATGAAAACTTCCCAGCTGAACTCTAGCGTTATTGTGATGGAAAATAATGCCTTTTCTGTTCGCTAGTGATGGTCGTTTTTCCACAACTGCCTTTCTTAAATTGTCCAGTTGACTACAATATTTGTCTGCATTGATAGTTTCCTTGTTTTTTAACAGCTCGTAAAAAATTATGCCTTTAAAATCCCACCAAACACTGAGCATGACCTTTTGTTGGTGAATGTTTGGCTGTGGTGTTAGAAGTGCAGGAAAATTTGGTTTAGACCAGTGTTTTTTTCCTCTCACATTGTCATATAGGATCCATTTTTCATCTCCAGTCACAATTCTTTCTAAAAACGGCTCAAATTTAAGACAGCCCAGCAAAGAAATGCATGCTGCAACTCTATCCATCCGATTTTTTTCAGAAAGTTCATGGGGAACCCAAACATCGTACTTGCTGATTATCCGATTTTTTTCAGTAAGTTCATGGGGAACCCAAACATTGTATTTGCTGATCCATCCCATTGATTTTAGGTGGTCATCGATGGCTGTTTTGGATATATTAAGTATCTCAGCAAGCTCCCGTGTCATTAATCGAGGATTACTTTCAAGCTGTGCAGAAATGTTTGTGTCAAGGACGACCGAAGGTCGTCCTGAACGTGGCTCATCTTCCAGACTTAAATTTCCTTCTCGAAATTTTTTAAACCACTTTTGACGGGTACGTACAGATAATGCATCATCTCCATAAACTTCACATATATTTTTTGTTGCATCAACTGCAGAAAGCCCTTTTTTAAACTCGTATAACATTATGTGGCGCAAATATATTCTATCGACACTCATGGTGAAAACGAAACTAACAAAGTTTGTCGATCTTTATTCTGACAAAACATAAATTTTTATGACGTTTACAGTGTCATCTTTCAAGGTCACAACTAAACTAAATAATAACTTGCACGTTTTTAGTACTCTAGCGCCACCAATTAACAACTAAAAAAAACACACGAACTTTCCGGACAACCCAATAAATATTGTAAATAAAGTATTTTTAATATCGTCTGATTGGAAAAATCTCTACTTTGAACTGACACGTGTTAGGCCTAACATCAACCACTACATATATATTATATAGCCAATCTTATATTTTTACTTGCATATATTAATTTAGTATAAAATTTTATTAATCATGTCTACTCTATATCTCTCATATCAGTCTTTTATGTTATTATTGTTAGATGATGTAACAAATAAGTTATCATAAATCAAACTTCATTATTATTCCCATGTCATAATCATGATTTAAGTCAAATTGTCATTATTGACTACTTCATGTCTTCTTTTCCTGCTCTCAATCTGAAATCATCATAGAAGTGATTCAGAATGAGAGCAGATAAAGACACATCAAGTAGTCAATGATGACAATCTGACCTATTCACATCATGATAATGCCATGCAAAATATAGTAAAGAAATTTGATTTATGATGGTTTATTGTTATTAATGAAATACCAAATAAGCAAAACAAGGTGTGAGAGATATAGAATAGGCATGATAAATTGGGTTTTATATTAAACTGATATATTATGTAAAAATACAAAATAGAATGTGTAATATATATTATAATATATAATATTAGTTTAAATAATGAATTATCATAGAATAAAACTGTAATAAAACAACAATCAATAAACCAACAAAACTGGTTTAATTCAACTCAAATATCAACAATCAATTATTCACAATAAAAGAACCTTAAATACTACTTAAATTCTACTACCTCCACCACCAATACAAACTTCAAACAATCGTCGATCTTTACAAGAAACTCAATGTCATTTAACCAACCTTATGTCGATACAACACCTCTCTGAGCTGTCGGTTTCGTCTGCTTTTATATTGAGTGACTTACAGTCCCGTATTGCTTCATTTACATAAATACATGTAACAAGTTTAAATTTATTAGCCTACAGAGTAATTCATTCATGTCATCCTCTTTGCAATTTATTTATAAATCGAACAGAACATCGATACGGATCATTCTTACATTCACGTATCAGACCAGTGATAAAATTAGTTAATTAGATGATGATGTCATTACCCGGGACAGCTTTTCCGGAGGATGGTTCCCGATTCTGTATCATATGATTGCTAACTACGACGGAGAAGGTGGAAGTAAGTCAACTTGTAAACTAAAACACAATACGTTAGATAATAAGAAAATAACGATAAATAATAAAGGTCATAACAAAATAAAATAGGACAGGTCAGAGTTAACTTCCTCACAAATTAAGAAAGTCTTTAATTTTAAGTTTTTAAAAATTTAAATATGTTCTTTTTTTTCTAGAATAATAGCATTTTGTAATACTATGTTCTGAGCATTATTTGTTCTATAATTTAAATTTACTGTAAGAGTTGAGGATGGCTTGTAAATACCAAAAACATTACTCATATTAAAAAGATTTTTAAAAGTTATCTTGGACTGCTTGATAGTGCTTAGAAATAATTTTACATATTATGATTATATGAAAAACAGAAGATAAAACACAAGAAATAAAAGAAGCCTTCACCGATGAAGCATATGGCTCATGTTTGAAAGTAGACAAAAGCATAAAAAATCAATTCATTATCTGGATGTGTTAATAAAAGCAGATGAAACCTTTTATAGCTCAAAAGTATATCAGAAAGCAACTGCTATTAGAATAATAATTCCTAGTGATCCTGCAAAGTCGCGGATTAGAACGAATGCAATAATTCCAATTATAAGCTAAACCTAACGGCTAGCGATTCTGCAAATTCCAGAGTTTGGCCTGAGCTCAGGTCTTTTTCTAAGTTCTAACTTAATACTAAGTAATTATAAAACAATCTAACAACAACGTAACGTCTAACTGACAAAATGAAACTAAATATCGGAACTTACACTGAAAGTACCGATTAAGTGTTAGATAAAATTCTGCGTAGACCCTGAACCACATTACGCTCGATATTTTCACAAAACTTCGCAATGTTATTCATATAAGTCTTTATATATATATATTCTATAACACTTTAATAAAGAAAAACGAGATTCAAATTCGCTCAAATATATAAAAAATACAAATTATAGCCGATGAAATGCTGTATGTATATAGCTGTCAATGCTAGTCAGAGAGAGTGTGTCTCGATGACGACGTCATGAGCACAATAACTAAAAGCGATGCGTTCTGCGCATCAAAGTGAGCACCCCCTGCTATAGAACAGGGGTGGTCAACCTATGGTGTTTGCGCCAAAAGTGGCGCATTGCATGATTAGAGTGGCGCACTAAACCCCAGAGAAAAATTAAAAAAAAAAATTTTAAAACAATTTATCTATAAATCTGAAATACGTGTGCACGCCTGTTCACTTATAACGCAAGAACACTGAATGGATTTTTATGAAACAACTTTTGTTTGTTAGGGGATATATGCAGGAAGATTTAAAGACAGCTATTGATTATTAGAAATTAATTTTATATATTGTAATTGGCATAAAGTACTTGATTTAAAATCCAAGATGGGAGACTAACGCTATTTGAACAACCTCATTGGGTTAGTGACCACGTGACATGTTAGCTGGGCGATATTATTGGATTACTAAAAGGGGTATAAGTTTGTATGACGCAATTTAACTAAAAAAGAAAAAATTAGCGCATGAACTATAAAAGGTTGGCCACCCCTGGTCTAGAATCGTCTTTAAGAAACTAAAAACTAGTGAACTGTTGCACGCTTTTGTAATTAATTATTACTATATATTAATTATCATTTACTTAAATATTTTTATATGGTTATAATTTTATTAATTATTGTAATTAATTATTACTATATATTAATTATCATTTACTTAAATATATTTTATATGGTTATAATTTTATTAATTTTAATAATGATATTGTCGGATTTGAATTGATTGTAATAAGAAAAAATAGTGATTAACAACTGAGCTAACGAATCACGTGATGCGATGACGAGCTCTTTCAGAACTCTTATTTTGTCGGTAGTTCACATAATCAGGAGTCGTTAACCAAGACATTTTTTCCTACAGCTACTCGTCATTAATCAAGTACATCGATACTCGAGGCCGTCGTTAACCAAGGTACCACTTATAATGCTAATAAGTGAATAATCATGTCATCATCTTTCTTATAAAAAGCTGGAATAGTATATAGTTCGCTAAGTAGTATAGAAGCTATAGAATAGATTTCTTTTGAGGCTATTTTTTCAACGAATTCAACAAACTGTTCCAAAACGAGGTAAAACATCGTCTTTTGTCGTAGAAAAAATAGTGATTAACAACTGAGCTAACGAATCACGTGATGCGATGACGAGCTCTTTCAGAACTCTTATTTTGTCGGTAGTTCACATAATCAGGAGTCGTTAACCAAGACATTTTTTCCTACAGCTACTCGTCATTAATCAAGTACATCGATACTCGAGGCCGTCGTTAACCAAGGTACCACTTATAATGCTAATAAGTGAATAATCATGTCATCATCTTTCTTATAAAAAGCTGGAATAGTATATAGTTCGCTAAGTAGTATAGAAGCTATAGAATAGATTTCTTTTGAGGCTATTTTTTCAACGAATTCAACAAACTGTTCCAAAACGAGGTAAAACATCGTCTTTTGTCGTTGCAAGCGCTTTAAGCAAAACGTTGAGTTTAGGAACGTAGCCTAACAAGGACTGAAAAATTGTATTTAATGGTATTTGGTGGCGGTTTTCCATATAAAGAATCATTATCGATGCACAATAGACCATTGTTGGTCGCAGTGCTTGGGCTGGGTAGGCTCCTCCTGTTCTACTAACTAACTAACTAAAGAATCATTATCATGTGAAAACTACTATTACTTTCCTTGCCTACCCTATGAAAAGAGTTTTAGATTTATGGACACTTGAATTAATTATTCAGTAAAAATTGATAATTAAATTTCTTATGATTATGCGAATAATTTCATATCAAGTATATGATCAATTTTGTATTCTGACTGTACAGATAAAATTGAAGCCAGAAGGCTAATTTTATCATTCACAGTTTAATTAACTGGAGGACATTCCTCTATTGTGTTTTTATTGTGAGTAGTAGTAGGAATTTAGGTAAAGTGACCAGATATTTTATGTTGGAATGCGGGACATGTCCAAATAACAATAAGGAAAAAAATGCTTAACACGTTGGTGAGGACATCATTTTCTTAATTTATTTAGTTGTGTGTCATTAAAATGTCTTGGATCTATCTTTTTATGTGTTTATTAATATAAAAATTACAAAAAACACATGCTTCCGATAAATTAATAAAAAAATTAAAAACACATGCTTTTCATAACAAAAAATTAACAGTCTCAATACAAGAAATATCAAAAATGACTTGGACCTATATAGATATAACCATCAATATAACGAATAATATTAAATAAATAATTGAATTATTCATATGTATTTTTCCGCAGAGTGAATTTTTTAATAAATTTTCATTACTTGAAATAATATAAAATTCTTTAGAGGAATTTCAAAAATTGGACTTAACTTGTAATATTGCTTTCAATGTTATTACACTCAACTGCGGTTTTCTTTTAATTTGAATTTTAAATCAGTTATTTCTGTAACAACTTTCATAATAGTATTTTTATTATCTTCAATACTTTTCACATATAATTAGAAACATTTGTTTCCAGTTAATAATCAGCGTCATCTGATATGATAACTTTGTGCCATTGTGAAAATATTAAAAACGTTTCCTGTCGAATCCGGGACTTTTTCATTGCGGGACAAACAACTCAAATCCGGGGCAGTCACGCATAATCCGAGACGTCCGATCACTTTAAATTTAGAATATAGTCAACCTATGAGAAGTTAGCTTTGAGCTGCAAAGTCTATTCTTAATTCAGTAAGATACAATGTTTGATTTAATGCTAAACCAAATTCAATGTTTCAATTGCATTATTTCAATAGAAACTGTGAAAAATATAAATAGAACTTTGAATTTCTAAGAATTCGCTACTGTTATTGGACGAGGCTAACTTCTGGTTCAATTAACACCTTAACATTTATTTATAGAAAAGTTATTCTTTGTTCGCGAAGTTAACCTGCAGCCTGGTATATTAGAAACGGACTAATATCATACAATAGGTCTACTTATAACAGACCAATAAAGCAGTTTTAATTAAGTATACTTTTTCATTTAAAAAATTTGGACCAACTATTTATTAAATAAAATTTTGAAATTTTTTACTATTATATTAAATAAATCAATCACAAAAAAGTTTTGAAATAATGTATATATTTTAAGGCTATTTGTTTCCAAAAAAAAAATCGTTTTTCAAGTTAACTATTGAATTTGTATATTTACTTTATTCGTTAGTAATGATGAGCAATTGTTTATAGAATCGGCGTGATATGCAGTATTCTGAACATATCGCAAATGAGATAATTCTAATCGAAATTTTGCACACTTGTATGTGATTCTAATATTTATTATTATTAGATATTAATTAATCAAGACAGTAAATTATTCAAAGAATATTTATTGATTTGATTATAGAAACAAATACACAGAAATCATTCATTATATTGCATTCAAAGTTTTAATCTTTCACAATTCAATAATAAATGCTGGAAATTTTACTATTCAATAAATTTTGACAAATATCTAATATTCACATTTATGAATAAATTATACTAATATTTATTATTAAACATCATAAAGAACAGAAAACACTTTAAAGAGTGTAGATGCAATCAATATATTATTTAAATTTATACGAATTGTCCTGATGATGATGATGATTTTTACAAATGGAATGGCTGACATCAGAATAATTTAATTTTTATTTCAAAGTTGTAATATTGAGAATTTTCATACTGAGATACTGTTATTGATTTGTGTCTTTAATATCACTATTGGTGATTTTATCTTTAGTATATATTTTCGGGCTATCAAACTTTCATTTCTTTCTTAACTCTTAAACAGTTTTAATGAAAAGGTTATCCTTCTGGAAATTTTCATAATTATATAAATTTACAAATTTTATGAGTAACTGTGCTTTTGATTTTACATATTTAAACACAAATCAATTTGATGAAGATGGCCAATTATAGTTCAACTATTATATCTATTAATGTTCCCAAATGCTGTACTGAATTTTGCAATTGAATTTTATAATTGAACTCTAATTTGTCTTGCTTTTAATTAAATCTGAGTTATAAATTATAGTTCGTACAAATAAAAGAAGCATTTTTAGTTATATATAATCCTCTTTATAGATCAGACTTAATGATATTATTTTAAGAAAATAACTGATTTATCTTTAATACATCGATTAATGGTTACTTGATCATTGCTATTGCATATTATAAAATAATTCGGTGCATTAGAAAGCCCATTTGTTACTTAAAACATAAAGCATGTTTAAATAAGCAGTTTTTCTAAGTTTTACTAATTAGAATTTATTCCAAAATTTAAATTTTCAGAATATCAGATCAATATTCGACTAATATTTACAATATTAAAAGTTTTTGTAACTATAAAATTCGATAAAGAAACTTTATGTAAAAGAAACACACTATTTTTTACTTTTATTTTATATATTATCAGTTTAAATTTATTAAATGGGTGTTTCTGAATTTTAGTGCAACGAACATAAGCTTTTCTGGTCAGAAATAATTTCTCTACAAATAGTCTGCCTGCAAAACATGTAATTGTCTTCAAGGAAGAAAAAAAATCTTTTTCTGATATCAAATGCGTAAAAAAATATATTTCAAACATCTGTTTAATGACTATAATTATTAACGAAGAAAAAGCTGATTTCCTAGACGAAAAATTCTGAGCCAAAGTTTAGATAAATATTAGCAGAAATTTGACTTGATATTTTGAAAACTTGGTTGAAACGAATCTAAAAAAGATTAAACTCGTTTCAACGTTAACAAGATTTAACTCGTATTTTAAGTAAAAGCAATATTAAACTGAAAAAATAATAATAAAACATCCTGTGCATATATATATATATAAAGTATAATCATTTGAAAGTGTATAGATTAACATTCTATACATCCCTTATATAGTGAATTTTTATCTTGAAGAATGATATTCTATACATCCCTTATATAATTTTTTTGTCTACTAAAAACAAATTGCATATTTTTTTTTTCTGAATTTTCTTTATCATTCACGCTAACATCTTATAATAATAAAAAGCAAAATTAATAAGAATATTTTACTCGTGATAATCAATATTAAAAATAAAGAAATACCTTTTTATACTAACAGTATATACAGTCAAACAATATTAGGAAATTCACTATATTCCAAATACTATATAATTCCAAAAATTCATTATGCTAATTAAATTAAGAATTATGGTTTTTTCTTTCGATAAAAATATTAAAAATCTAAAAATTCATGGATTCGAATACAAAAAAGTATTAGAATATATAAAATGACTGACAAAATTAAATTAACACAATCCAGTTTTGTTAAAAATCCAGTAAAATTACCAATAATTTTTCAGATTTAATTTACCATTTCAATTTCACAAGCACTGATTAAATTTTTGCACTGTTTTCTATCAAATGAAAAATAACTTTGCCAAAATTTACGCTTGTGAAATTAGTTTTACTAATTTTGTATACTTTTTTTATATTGTTACTAATTGTTTGCAAAATTAGAATATGCTAAATTGTGCCTCTAAGGCGATAAATGATTTTCTTTTATTACAGATAAGAACTGAGATATGTAAAACTTATAATTAATCTCGATTCATAATTATCTTATATGTCTATAATTGCAGAAATCATTGGATAAAATAATATCAAGAATAATATAATGTTAAGATAACGCTGAATGCTTTACGCATTTTAGCATCATTTCAGCATTTTATTATTTCTCTTGCTATTATTCCAAATAAATTTCGAGAAAGCAATAACAGCAGTGTTTTTAGAATACTTGAACCCGATGATATTCGGAATCAACAACAATTATCAATCCATCTGGTGAGAGACAAATTCCCGCAGGACGATTCTTTTGTCCTGGTTCAGTACGAAATATTGGAAACTTATGTATAAAGTTACCACTTATATTAAATATTTTAATGCAGCAATTTCTTCCATCTGCGACTATGATGTTTTCTGCTGCATCTACTAATATTCCTTCAGGTCGAAAAAATTGCCTGTTTCCAGATCCCTCAGATCCTAAGGAGCGTGAATATTCAAAACTAGGATTAATACATACAATACGATGATTGTTAAAATCTGTGACTAGCACGCTATCTTCACGTCCAAAAGCAACTCCTCTTGGAAAATTAAAATGTTTCTGTAATCGTCCTTCGTATCCATATTTATTAAGAAATGTACCATTCGAATCAAATAATTGAATTCGATGATTCTTACTATCAGATACCAAAATTTTACATTCGCTATTAACAGCGACATCCCAAGGATATTTAAACATTCCATTTGCTTCGCCTTTTTTTCCAAATGTTAATATGAATTTTCCTTCCAAACTAAATATCTGAATACGATGATTGTCTTTATCGGCAACAATGATACGATTTTGACAATCTACAACAATTCCTGTCGGTTTGTATAGTTCTCCTGGTTCAGAACCGAGAGATCCAAACTTGTGTTTAAAGCTTCCATCCGGATAAAAAACTTGAATACGATTATTTCTACGATCTGATACTATTATATGGCCATCGTTATCACAGCAAACACCCCAAGGCTTCTTAAATTCTCCATCCTTTTCTCCTTCTTTACCGAACATAAATAGAATGTTTCCAAGCGATTTATAACCTCTGTAAGGACAGACAGTTACAGTAAATGGACTCTGGCCAATATTTTCTCCTTGTATTCTAACTGAAACAAAACATTGGCCTTCTGTTTCAGGATAATAGGAAATTATATATTTTCCGTTATTACAATCCTTAACCCGTGCTTTAAAGATTGCATTTGACTGAGTTTGAATTGTCGCCTCAATATGTTCACCACCGACGAGCATGTCATCGCCCAAATGATTTTTGGTATAAACAGTAAAATGAGCTACACGATTACAATAAGCTCTTGACATTCCGAAACCGGATGCAATACAATGAGCAGGAGAGCAATTACTAGTAATAAAGCATGAATGATTAATTGCAGTGAGTGAAGAAGTATTAGGCGGTATAAAATTAATTTCATCATTTAGAAGCATATTCTGAAAATAACGACGATGTCTGATATCATCAGAATAATTTAACATTTTATCTCTGAAAGCACGTGAATTTTCTAAATGAGTATCTTTTAAATTTACTATTTCATTTCCTCTTAACGACAGAACCCTTAATTTATTTATTTCTATCTGATTTTTATTTACTTTAGTTTGTCTTATATTCTCAACACCATGAAGTAAATTTGTTTCGCTTTCGTTTAATGTCGTGATATATCTGTTAAATATTCCACGATTGGATTGTGATTGATTTTCTGCCTTCAAATTGACTTCTTCCGTGATACCTTTCATCATATTCTCACTCGTGTTTATGCTGTCATCTTCAATTCCCAATTCTTTTTTCATTAAAATTTTTGAATTGGGTAGTCCTTTTAAATCACAAAATCTATGTTTCTCATGCACGTTAATACTGCATTCTTTGTAAAAAGGATCTCTACGTTCTTGACCGTAAAAATGCACACTACTCTTCGACTGAGTTTGACAAAGAATCGAGGAATGCACACTGGAAAGTTGAAGAGGCGATAAACCGTTATTTTCTTGATATCTTACATCAGGATGTTCGGCAATGCTGACAATAACATGATTTTTAGTGAGAGTAACGCGTTTATGTGCCCATTCGCAATTTTTGCAGAGAAGATCTTTACAATCTCTACAGTAGCTGCAAGCATTGTTTTTTTCATTACACGAGTTACACTCGATATTATTGGGATATATGCTTTCCATATCGTTGTTTGATCTGAAGTTTTTCGTTTCTTCCGTATTGTTTATAGCATAAATTAGATGTTTCATGTTAAATCGGTCTTCGTTCTCGGTAATTTTCTTTACAAATATCGGATTATCTTTACTGGCTTCGCATTTATCACATAAAACAGAACGAAAAGATTCCCTGATAGGTTCTCCACACAATTCACAATAGCGAATGTCATTTGCATTCGGGTTTGGAAAATTCGAAGCCATTTCTAACGAAAGATCTACAAATATAAATGATTTCCCAATAAATACCATCGCTGTTAGATTTTATTGAATCATACATATATGATTAAAAATATTGTTAAAATAATAATTACTTACGACTGAGGATAATGGATTCTAAATTTGTACTGCTGAATCACTCTAACTTCCAAATATATTCCAGTGTGAGTTAATTTCTCTGTGACTATTAGCACGTGGTCACTTAAACTCTCTCCTACCGTACATCAAGATCTCGCTTTACTGCTAAGAAACAGGTTTGCCCTAACGCCTGTTTTAGACTTTGACTAATTTGTTTGTATGGTCAAGAGCAAAGATCTACACAAGATAGCAAACTTAGTGACGTATATGAAATTTTAATACAAGAGCGCCCCTATGAGTTTTCCGCAGAACTAACAAGTAAGTAGAACACGTGCAAGATTGACTGTTGATAATAATGTCGAAAATTCGCGAATGTGTTGTGGAAGGCTATGTTTCAACAAAGATTAAAAATGGGAAATCACTTTTCCAATTTCCAAAATATATTGAAAAGTAATTTAGTTGTTTAATTAAAATTAGAGTTAGATCTAATCGTAAAAATTGAAATTAAGCCTATAATTAGATTGTGATTGATGTGCTGTATTCATATTTTGATTTTGAAGTTTTTTTAATTAATTAGCAATATAAAATACCAAAATATTTTTCATGTATATTAGTAGTTAATTAATTTCTTTTTTTTTTATTAAGACAGCGTGTTTGGTTGCAGCATTCAGGTTTAATATATTTGAAGAGTTATGATTGTAAAAAATTAAGATGGAAAAGTGTTTGAGCAATCTAGCATTGTAATTCATTATATTGTATATAAAATATATCATCTGAATTGTAAAAATATTAATTAAAAATCTTATGAATTTGATTGTTTATCAAAATATATTGTTTTAGTAATTTATTCAGTATTAAATAATAATTCAGTAATAATTAATATTCTTATATATAATTAAACAATAAATTTTGTATTCGTGAATTACTAATATAATAAAAGCAATAATTGTTTAATGTTCGATCTTTATAAACAAATTTGCTTAAGAAATGCCCGATGCAAAGATCGCCTGATGGGCAGCTTTTTAACATTGACTGTAATTCGTAGACATGCTCATACGAGTTCTGTAAGCAAAAAGAATTTCAATGGGTTTCAATGAGAGTTGGCTATCTTAGTGTAGATCTTTGGTCAAGAGTGTAGAGTTTAAAGCGATTTGGGATAGTTCATTTTGAATGGGTAAGATGGATTCAAGATTTGAAAAATTTTAAAATTCCGTGTATATATATTGTACACTAAAATGATACCAGGCTATCAAATTTTATATTTATATATTTAAATAATATTTATTGCTCGGTCTAGCGGATTTGGTTTTACAATGATTTGCAGTTTATCTTAAAACAATTGACAACGAAAAGACAAAAGTTCTTGGAATTGTCCAATATTTCTCGAATACGAACCATGTATTTTGTAGTGAATACATTAAAATCTAAATACGAATATTTTTTGTTGTAATAATGTTCAAATTCAAAAAAACTTCATCTCTAACACATGATATTGACGCCATTATTGGTTTTCGCAATTATAAAATAATCGATTGAATATCCACAAAAGTCTTTAGACAGTAATTGAGAACGACTGATTAGAATATTATAAAATAAATTTCGTCCTTTGCAAAACGAATTTGGTGTGTTAATGTTTTTATTTTTTCAAAATATTAGAAAAATGTGTATTACATCGTCACTACTTAAATCGCTAACTGCCATTTTGTCGTTGAAAGCTTTCTGCAAAATAGTATAACGACAGCAACAAACAAGTAAAAAATCATTATGCAGTGTTCATTTTAAGCAAACAGACTAATGACGTCAAATCATTAAGATCATAACAGCTTCAATCACTTATATATGAACTTTAAACATATTGTTTTAGTTAAAGAAAACTTTAAAAAGTTTTTCCGATATTTGATTTAAAAAATAGCATGTGTTATATAAAATTTTATTTCTTATTAACTTATTAAGATTTTTATTATGTGGATTTTCAAGTTTTAGCTATTTTAAGAATTCTATTAAATAATTCAAAATTATGTTATTATAAATGGAAATTTCGTTGTTTCACATAAATTCTTGCAAAATGAAAATATTTTATTCCAATATAATATAAAATTTTTGAGTAACAGATGGATAAAATTACAAATATAGAAAAATAAAACTAAATGCTGTAAACTGCATTAAGCAATGTTACTCAAAAAAAAACCATAGACTTTATTTAAAGTTTCATTTTAATATGGTATTACAATGCAGTGTAATAAAATTTAAATATAGAAATAATAATTTACTGGAAGTACACTTGAAACTAATCCGGTATAGAATTGCATTTGCATCTGCGTTGAGTTGTAATATCAAATTAAATTCCAACTTTAATAGTTTTTTAATATCTTGAGTATCTCCTGTGATTCTTAATTGGAAATTGAGTATCTCCTGTGAATTATTGGATCATTCCGTGGTTAAGTAGCCTAATTTTGAACTTCAAGATTCAATATTGGAAAACTATTATTCTTATGGGATCCGGAAAAGTCGCCCCTCGCATTTCTTCTCCCACAATTCGTCCTCCACATTTTGCCCCGAGAACGTTTTGTTCCCAGCACATTTCGCACCCAAAAGTGGCCCCTCGCATTTCGCCTCCCACATTTCGCCCCCAGCACTTTTCGTTCTCAGCACATTTCGCCCCCTGTAGATAATGAATAGGCTACAAAATGTAAATACACCAAGTAATGATTCTAATTTATTTTGGTTTAATATAATAAATTGCACATGTTATTATTGTTTAAAACTCGAATTTGTATGCAATGCCTCTAAGCCTAAGGTTATCAGAATATGATTTTGAAAAACTTCGACTATTCTTTTGATATGCATTAATTCATACTGCATTTTTAGTTAGGAGATAAACTAAAACCGAACTATTGTTGGCTACAGACGACACAAAATCAGCAGACGAATGAAAATAACTTCACGCGACATTCAATTCGCATCGCGAGTTTCGTATTTTGTTTATTTCATCTGTTTCACATTTTTATCTATGTTTTCATTATTATTATTATTATTATTATCCTTAGCCGTAAATCAGTTAATATTAAAAACAACAACAAAGAAAAATTACTTTATTATTTATTAATTAAAATTTAACAACAAAGAAAAATTATTTCGACGATATATATCATCGAAATAATTTTTCTTTGTTGCTTTTTATTTAGATCTTGTTACTGTAATAGCATCAATTGCAATAATGTCATATTCATATAGTAAGAGATAGGAGAGGTACGGATGCGCTTTTACCCATTTTTATATTTCCTGAAAGTTTGTTTTCTCAACATTACAACTGATTAAACTGCGTATTTTTTTATTTCGCTTTAAATCTCCTATATAATGGAAGCAATTTTTGGTGTATAATATTTTGTAAATATTTAATACTGTATCGAAAACTGCTTAAAATCTTTAATTAATTCGTTAATTATTTAACAAGTGCAATATCATTATAACAAGTCTACTTTCATATTATAGTTACAGTAGCACAGTTTGTCCCCAATTGAAGTTCAAGGATAAGTTCGGCGAAACTTGTTTCGAATGGGTTTCTGATAACAATCTACATTATTTTGGATTAGTAAATTATAGAAAAAATAACAATAACGCGTTATAAAAAAAGCAAAATTTATTTTTATCAAATTAACTTTGTTACGCGTCTTATATATATTAAATCATCTATAAATCGACTGCAGACAGATTATATTAATATAATGAAGCATATCGATTACATACGGCATAGATTAATGTTTAATTTTTTAAATATAAAATCAAAATATTGAAAAATCATAATATTGAACACATTAAAGAACCACTAACTGAATTCACTTTTTGTGGAGTGCCAGACTTCATAAAAAACGTAAAATTTGCGATAAATTGTTCCAAATTCTTAACTTTTTACCATTTAACTACATTATAATTAACTTTTGCTCAATTATTTTAAACACTTTTAAAGACATCGTCCCATACACATTACAAAAATAATTATAAGAGGTATGATGTATTATTGGTTCGATATTAGAAACTTATAAAATTGAATAAATTCTCAAACAAAGTTTAAATAATAAAATATAGATTTATTTGACTGAACTACTTACCCACTGTACTGAGTTTTTTATCGATAATTTTTTTTTAAATATTATTTAATTTTCTTCATTCGTACTTTATTTTATTCATGACTTGCCATTATCAAAAAATGTCAAACATTTCATTGGATAGCTAAGATATTATATAGAAAATCGTGATTTCTCTGATCTCATATAATGAACGAAAAGTTACGAAAGATAACGATTTCTCCGATCTCATATAATGAACGAAAAGTTATGAAAGAAATAAAAATTCTTCTCCGATCTCATATTGAACGAAAAGTTATCAAAAAAATAAAATTCGGTAAAATTTTTTACATCTACTCTTTACATCTTTAAGAAAACAATAATAAACGTAATTAATTGTAAAATTATCAAAAAATTTAGATATAAATTAAGCGAAATTTCACTTTTTTAATTTTTCCTAATCAATTAGGTTTAATTTGTAAACAATCGCAGACCATTAACTTTGAATCTCCCCTAAGGGGATGGGATTAACAATAAAAATTCGAGATATCGAGAGTTTTTGTATGCTACTCATTATCTACAGGGGGCGAAAAGTGCTGGGGGCGAAATGTGGGAGGCGAAATGCGAAGGGCCATTTTTGGGGGCAAAATGATCCAGGGACGAAATATGGGAGGCGAAATGTGGGGGGGAGCGACTTTTCTGTAAATCTATTCTTATAGTTCAAAATCTGCTATTTCCAATGGTAGCAGAAAAAATTAAATTTAAAGTATCCAACCGTGATATTTACTCTCAAAATGGGGGGGAGCGACTTTTCTGTAAACCTATTCTTATAGTTCAAAATCTGCTTTTTCCAATGGTAGCAGAAAAAATTAAATTTAAAGTATCCAACCGTGATATTTACTCTCAAACATTTTAAATTTGATAATAAAATTTTTTGAATATCAGAAAAAATGGACATGTTTATAAAATTCAGAATAATAAATGTTATGGGTCTGCAACAATCGTATTTGAAACTTTGAAAATTATTCGTCACTGAATTTATCTTAGAAGGATCTGATGCCTCAACCATACTATTTCTTGAATTGAAATTTTGCATAGCATCCTCTGAAACATCATATATAATAAAGGAATAAGCGTGTGGAGTCCATGTTTCTGCGCATGTGCGAACCCCCGCGCCAGAAATGTCGCCGTTACTATTTTCTCTCGCTTCGAATCTTTAATCGCGTCTTTTAGAAAACTAAATCCCAATCTCATTATAAATTTTGCTTTAAATTACCATAGTTTACTTCCTATTTATGTTTGTATACTACTTTTTGTTATTTGACTTCCATTTCTGTCTTTTTCGATCGAAAAATGTTGGTTGTTCCCCGGTTCGAGAGTTCAGTTTGCATTCGGCATGTCGAGGCTACATAAATATTGCATTTAAATGATATTTATTTCGGAATTTAAATAATATTTTTATTCATTTCAGAAATTACAATTTTTTTTTATTTT